>JAECUM010032472.1:0-10221 GCA_016617855.1 Megalonaias nervosa
AGATATATATATATATATATATATATATATATATATATATATATATATATATATATATATATATATATATATATATATATATATATATATAACACTTGGAAATTTGGAAATGGGACGATAAGGATGATTTGGAAATGTTCTTTGTGGCATCTAACAATCATGAGTAGAGACAATGAAATGCGATAGACACTGAAGCCCCTCGATTGCTAAGAGCTACTAGAAGAGTAAGTTTAGTAAAGCGCACAAACCAGCTGAAAATATAGGTGTTCATATTTTTAAAAATTAAGATCAACAAGTATGATATATAAATCAAGTCGGAAAGAGTAGAAACATGACAAAGGAGTTATGCCAGGAAGAGAACCCCGCGCTGTGCGCGACATTCGTCAACATCATAAAAGCCTTTGACACTCAGCTATGGAGGCCTTTGAAAGATAATTGCAACGTCTGTTGTCCGCAGATATTCAGTCTGATGGTTAGGCCTGTCAAGCCTGTGACAATTTTGGTCTCACAATGAAAATCAAGAAGACAAAGGTGATGAACCAACCTGCACCAGAAAAGGCTTACATAGAGAATACCACCAAAGTAAATGGCCTGACCCTCCTTGCGGTGGACAAGTTCAGCTATCTCGTCAACAGACGCTCAAGAGCAGTCCACATTGATGGTGAAACCAAAGTAAGAACTGCTAAAGCAAGTGTAGCCTTTGGCAGAATACGTGCAAATACGTGGGAGCACAGAGGCGTCAGTCTACAAACAAAACTCAAAGTATGTAAAAGCCATTGTGTTGCTGACTCTGTTGCATTATTGCGGAAACTGGAAGATGCATAGAAACCATGGCAAGACCCGGAGCTATTCTTACATTGGCTGCCTGTGGCAAATGATGAAGATACGATGTCAGCACATGGCCACAGACAATGAGGTTCTCACAAGGACACGCATTCCAAACATCCACACTCTGCTGATGAAATCACAGTGGAAATGAGCTGCTCACTTCACCTGGATGTCAGAAAAGAGCTACTGCCAACTAAACTTTTCTATGGTGAGCTGAATTTAATCTTTTATACCGACATTCTGTGTAAAATGAGATGATGTCAGTTTAAGATGTATTGAACTGACCAGAATGCGTGCATTTTTCAATAAGATAAGCAATATTTGTTTGATATTATCGCAAACGTGCAAGAGGAGATATCCTTTCTCATCATAAACAACAACAAAGACAATAAGAAGCGCCGCTGGTGTAGTGGTATCATGCAAGATTCCCATTCTTGCGACCCGGGTTCGATTCCCGGGCGGCGCATTGATTTTAAATATCTGTCTATATGCATGTCACACCACTTTAATGTCTTTTCGTTTAATGTTTTATCTCCTTGTCCTTTATGTTTGGAAGGTGTATCTTTTCGAAATATTTTGCAATTCTTTTAACTTTGCCTTTAGTTCGCACTATATAACCACTTTTGTTGTTGAGGTACCATAAAACAATACTTACCTGCCATTACAAACATTATGAGCTCTTTCAAACGTCCTATGCTCATCAGGTGCTTGCGAATAAGGATTCCCGCCTCAGGTAACTGTAACTTTTCCTAAAGGCAATCGATGCTACCCTCAATGAAAATATTGTAGCAGAGTACAGTTATCTGTAGAGAGAGAGAGAGAGAGAGAGAGAGAGAGAGAGAGAGAGAGATGTAACACTTGGAAATGGGACGATAAGGATGATTTGGAAATGTTCTTTGTGGCATCTAACAAACATGAGTAGAGACAATGAAATGCGATAGACACTGAAGCCCCTCGATTGCTAAGAGCTACTAGAAGAGTAAGTTTAGTAAAGCGCTCAATCCAGCTGAAAATATAGGTGTTCATATTTTTAAAATTTAAGATCAACAAGTATGATATATAAATCAAGTCGGAAAGAGTAGAAACATGACAAAGGAGTTATGCCAGGAAGAGAACCCCGCGCTGTGCGCGACATTCGTCAACCTCACAAAATCCTTTGGCACTCAGCTATGGAGGCCTTTGAAAGATAATTGCAACGTCTGTTGTCCGCAGATATTCAGTCTGATGGTTAGGCCTGTCAAGCCTGTGACAATTTTGGTCTCACAATGAAAATCAAGAAGACAGAGGTGATGAACCAACCTGCACCAGAAAAGGCTTACATAGAGAATACCACCAAAATAAATGGCCTGACCCTCCTTGCGGTGGACAAGTTCAGCTATCTCGTCAACAGACGCTCAAGAGCAGTCCACATTGATGGTGAAACCAAAGTAAAAACTGCTAAAGCAAGTGTAGCCTTTGGCAGAATACGTGCAAATACGTGGGAACTCAGCGGCGTCAGTCTACAAACAAAACTCAAAGTATGTAAAAGCCATTGTGTTGCTGACTCTGTTGCATTATTGCGGAAACTGGAAGATGCACAGAAACCATGGCAAGACCCGGAGCTATTCTTACATTGGCTGCCTGTGGCAAATGATGAAGATACGATGTCAGCACATGGCCACAGACAATGAGGTTCTCACAAGGACACGCATTCCAAACATCCACACTCTGCTGATGAAATCACAGTGGAAATGAGCTGCTCACTTCACCTGGATGTCAGAAAAGAGCTACTGCCAACTAAACTTTTCTATGGTGAGCTGAATTTAATCTTTTATACCGACATTCTGTGTAAAATGAGACGATATCAGTTTAAGATGTACTAAACTGATCAGAATGCGTGCATTTTTCAATAAGATAAGCAATATTTGTTTGCTGTTATCGCAAACGTGCAAGAGCAGATATCCCCTTTCCCATCATAAACAACAATAAAGACAATAAGAAGCGCCGCTGGTGTAGTGGTATCATGCAAGATTCCCATTCTTGCGACCCGGGTTCGATTCCCGGGCGGCGCATTGATTTTAAATATCTGTCTATATGCATGTCACACCACTTTAATGTCTTTTCGTTTAATATTTTATCTCCTTGTCCTTTATGTTTGGAAGGTGCATCTTTTCGAAATATTTTGCAATTCTTTTAACTTTGCCTTTAGTTCGCACCATACAACCACTTTTGTTGTTGAGGTACCATAAAACAATACGTACCTGCCATTACAAACATTATGAGCTCTTTTAAACGTGCTATACTTAACAGGTGTTTGCGGATAAGGATTCCCGCCTCAGGTAACTGTAACTTTTCCTAAAGACAATCGATGCTACCCTCAATCCAAATATTGTAGCAGAGTACAGTTATCTGGAGAGAGAGAGAGAGAGAGAGAGAGAGAGAGAGAGAGAGAGAGAGAGAGAGATGTAACACTTGGAAATGGGACGATAAGGATGATTTGGAAATGTTCTTTGTGGCATCTAACAAACATGAGTAGAGACCATCAAATGTGATAGACACTGAAGCCCCTCGATGGCTAAGACGTTCGGACCAGTCACTAGAGGAATAAGTTCAGTAAAGGGCTCAAACCAGCTGGAAAAATAGGTGTTCATTTTTTTTAATTTAAAAGCAAGATATATGATATATAAATCAAGTCGGAAAGAGTAGAAACATGACAAAGGAGTTTTTCCAGGAAGAGAACCCTGCGCTGTGTGCGACATTCGTCAACCTTACAATAGCCTTTGATACTCAGCTGCAGAGGCTTTTGAAAGATAATTGCAACGTCTGTTGTCCGCAGATATTCAGTCTGATGGTTAGGCCTATCAAGCCTGTGACAATTTTGGTCTCATAATGAAAATCAAGAAGACAGAGGTGATGAACCAACCTGCACCAGAAAAGGCTTACATAGAGAATACCACCAAAGTAAATGGCCTAACCCTCCTTGCGGTGGACAAGTTCAGCTATCTCGTCAACAGACGCTCAAGAGCAGTCCACATTGATGGTGAAACCAAAGTAAGAACTGCTAAAGCAAGTGTAACCTTTGGCAGAATACGTGCAAATACGTGGGAGCACAGAGGCGTCAGTCTACAAACAAAACTCAAAGTATGTAAAAGCCATTGTGTTGCTGACTCTGTTGCATTATTGCGGAAACTGGAAGATGCACAGAAACCATGGCAAGACCCGGAGCTATTCTTACACTGGCTGCCTGTGGCAAATGATGAAGATACGATGTCAGCACATGGCCACAGACAATGAGGTTCTCACAAGGACACGCATTCCAAACATCCACACTCTGCTGATGAAATCACAGTGGAAATGAGCTGCTCACTTCACCTGGATGTCAGAAGAGCTACTGCCAACTAAACTTTTCTATGGTGAGCTGTGGGAGAAAAATCGATCTCAGGTTAGCCAGAATTAAAGCTTCAAAATTTCCCTTAAGTCATCACTGGAACTCTTCAACATGTACCCTGAGTTTTGGGAAGATCTCACACAGGATCGCTACAAATGACGTTTTCAAATCCGTACTTGATCTAAAGACTTTCAACGGAGGAGAATTGCAGAGGCAGTGCCGATGCACGAGCTGCGCGAAACTAGAGTACGTTCTCTATTGATCAAGCAAACCCAGGTGTGCAGTTCTGAGCGCAAGTAAAGCTAATCACGTACACAGATACACCAAAACAGTTGACGATGCCATGATCAGCTTAGAACTCGATGGACGAACAAAAACAGGAAACCAGCATACATTCGTATTATTGACCATAGGGCTGTCTTCGAATATTTGCGAATGGGCATGTGACTCAGTTATCCGCGAATGTTCCGCAAGGAAATTCAGGAACGATGTAAGATTGGGAACTTACAAGCCATTTTCTGATCCCTGTAGTGTGCAGCAAGATTAGGATTACTTTGTGAAGATTTGTCATGTTTTCATCCAATTCACAAAATAAATATCTGGTATTTGTTGCATGATTGTCTTGTGGTGATAGGGTAGAACAGATTGCTATGAAGTAGATACAATATATAGATACCATATAACCCGAGTAAGGAAAAACTGTAATCTGTTTGACCGGGAAAAGGGGTTCTGCCATGCTTAGCATGATCACAGTTTAATAAACCTGATTTAACACTAGCCATTAACAGGTGAACTGGTGTACTTGATATTCATCTTCCGCCAAATTAACACCACTCCGTTAGTAGTCAAAAGTATCACAGTGTCATTTCTATGGTGATTCAGTTCTGTAGCAAGGTAGATTGTTTACACACACACACACTCACACACACCGAGCAACAATAAAATCCAAAATAAGAGTATGTCAACCGTAAGCACTATGCACAGTAACAAGAACCAGGTCTAAAATTTATTTACAATCCAGACGGATGGATAGGCTTAAGATTTCCCTCGTTGGGGTTCAGGTCACCTATTCATTTCTCGGAGACATCAAATTCAACGTTGGAGAATATAACTATCTTACGCACTATATGGTTCAGTACACAAGATTTGTGTTTATAGTTTGAATTTAGCGTAAATGTTCAGAAAATCAAAAGAGGGTGCATGGTAGCATGTATCTTAAACGAAATACCGCTTAAACCCACCGGGCTTCGTATTGTTGTTTACAATTTACCTGTCACACATGTACTATATGTATTTATTATATAGTACATGTATAACAGGTAAATTATATGCAATGATACGAGTCCCTGTGGTTAAACCTATCTTAATCAATAGTGTCGCACCGGGTAGGAATAGCATTATGTATGCCACCCGGAAGATAATCAAAACTTTGTCAATGCAAAGATAAAATCTGTGAAAACTATATAAGTATTTAACATTAACATTTTACAACAAGTGCCCCGATCTCAGAGCACTAAGTGTAGGCCTAGTATTCAACTGACCTGCCACTGAACCCCACCTCACTTCACCCTATTTCCCACCTGGGAGTAGAATGTAAGGCCACTAGTTTCACGAATTTAATCTTTTATACCGCCATATTGTGTAAAATGAGACGATATCAGTTTAAGATGTACTAAACTGACCTGAATGTATGCATTTTTCAATAAGATAAGCAATATTTGATTTATATTATCTCAGAAATGCGACAACAGATATCCTTTCACATCAACGACAAGAACAAGAACAACAACAAGAAGTTCCGCTGGCGTGGTGGTATCATGCAAGATTTCCATTCTTGTGACCCGAGTTCGATTACCGTGCAGGCGCATTGATTTTAAATATCTGTTGATATGCATTTCACAGAAATTTAATATCTTTCCTTTTTCTATTTGGCCTTCTTGTCCTTTATGTTTGGAAGGTATGTCTTCTTGAAATATTTTGTGTACAGGTTTTTCATGAGATTAACAAGACCGTACATATTGATTATGTAGCCGTTCTGGAGCTTATAAAATTATCTATGATAGGAATATCTCCGATGTATGGAGATCACGAATTCCTGGTACTCGTATCTCTGCTAGAAAACAAGCTGTACTAGGCGAAATGAAGCAGAGTAAGATAGATTATTTTTTTATCTTTTCGAAGTTGCATTCCTGTGTGAAAAATATTTATTATACGGATACATCCTTTAGTGATCATTCTTTCGCATACCTTAAACTAAATACATGCACAGTAGAAATCGGGCCTGGACCGTGGATATTGAATAACAATGTTCTTTGTGAGGAAGAATATGTACTGAGAGTGAAATCTATTCTTGCTGAGGGAAAGCTGAAAGAAATGTATGTCATTGAACCACACATTTGGTTGGATAGTGCAAAATACAAAATTAAAAAATTTTCGCATGTATACTGTACAAAAAAAATAAGGAAAAATTACAAGAATGTTTTAGATTGCAAAATAAATTGAAATCATTTTCTGAAAAAGTTGCTAATAAAGAATCATCTAACATTAACAAATATGAAGAACTCCAACAACAGTTAAGTGACTATGAAACCGAATGTTGTCTAGGTGCTATATTGAGATCCAAGGCGAAATGGGCGATTGAAAGCGATCGAAATATCAAGTACTTTTGTTTCTTAATCTTGAAAATTATGGACATAAGAAAAATATAATCAATAAACTGATTGATGACGACGATGTAATTATTTCAAATACAACTGAAATTTTAGATGAAATATATCAGTTTTATAGTCATTTGTATTCCTCTGTAACTATTGATGAAAACTGTAAAGATTCACTTTTAAATTTCGTAAATTGTTCTGTACTGATGAGGATAAAGATATGCGTGATGCCATAATAACAGTTGATGAAATACATACAACTATAAAAGGAATGGCTAAAAATAAAAGCCCCGGCTCGGACGGACCAACAAAAAAGTAGTATTGTAACTTTTATGCTTGTATATATGATATTCTGTTGCACAATTTTCAGAATGTTAAGAATGAAAATATTATGTTGAGGTTAATGAGATTTGGTGTTATGTCGCTTATTTATAAAAACAAGGGAGACAATAGAAGGTTGCAAAATTGGCGCCTTAAAAGTTTACTTAATGTAGATTATACAATTTTTGGCAAGTGTTTTGTCTACTCGTTTAAAGCAGGTATTACCCAAAATTATATCTCTAACTCAGACATGTTGTACAGTTGGAAGAGATATTGCTGATACTATAGTCACTGTAAGATATATATATATATATATAGTATAGTATATATATATATATATATATATATATATATATATGTTATATATATATATATATATATATATATATATATATACGTGGTTGAGAGAGGAGAGACAATCTTGAGGGATATATCTTAAAAATTGATAAAGAAAAAGCGATTCACATAGTTAGCCAGTCATATTTGATGTCTGTTTAACTAAATTTCGTGTTTGGTGACAGTTTTATTCAGTGGATAAAATATTTTATAGTGTAAGTAAAGCAGTGTTAAATGTAATAGGCATCTAACGAAAGCCTTTTTAATTAAAAATTCAGTCAGACAAGGTTGTCCTATATCAGCAATGTTATACGTATTAGCAGCAGAACCCTTAGGGCTCGCTATCAAAGCAAATCCTTATATCAAAGGCATTCCATTTCCACTGTCTACTAATACAAGTAAAGTCTTTCAACATGCTGATGATACAGCCATAACATTAGAGGACAAACAATCCATTAATCAATCATAAATTGTTTTTGACTTATATTGTAAAGGCTCTGGTGCAAAAGTTAACAAACAAAAAACGGAACTTTATGCATTGGATCTTGTAAGCTCTCTGATGAATGTTGCAAACAACTACAAATTCAAATGTACGATCAAGTCATCTTAATTTCGGGAACTTATGTTGGAAAATGTGAAAAGTTATGTGAGCAGTTTAACTGGAATGATAGATTGTCTAAAATTAAAAACTTGTTGCAACTGTGGAGACAGGGATATCTGACAATAGAGGGAAAAGTTACAGTGGTTAATACTTTATTAGTTTCCAGAACATGGCCCATAGTGTCAGTTCAGCCTTTTCCCGATATGATTGTTTTTGAATTGAAGCAATTATTTGTCAAATTTATCTGGTCAAAAAAGTCTCATTTGGTTAATTATTATACAATAATTGGTGATAAGTAAAACGGCGGACAACAGTTAACTGATATAAAGATGAAAATGCATACGTTCAGACTAAAATTTCTGAAAACATAATTTGATATTCATAGAAAGGTTACGTGGAAAAGCACCTTTGCTTACATTTTGTCTACTGTTCTGACTATGACGTTGACAAAAGAGTTGTTTCTCTTGTCCTTAAATAAGCAACAACAGAATATCCTTCCTGTGTTTTACAGAAAAATGTTTCATGCTTGGGAAAACAATAGAAACAATATCGTCACTAATATTGATGTGTCGAATGTATTTGAACAACCTCTTTGTAAATTCTGATATTACATATTCTGGTAAAACGTTGTTTTTCGCAGAATTTATAGAAGCAGGAATTGTTTGTGTTCAGGACATTGCATATGAATTTGTACCTGGTTTATTACCTTATAAAGCTATTCAAGAAATGATATACTAATAAAATCCTGAGGTCAAAGCAGAAAAGATAGAAAAAGACTGCAATTGTATAATAGAAAGTATACCATTAGACTGGAGAAATATTGTTGCAACAGAATCAATGCCGACTGTGTCCAGTGGAAGAAATAATATGTATCTCAGAGTTGATACTAAACTGTGTCACTTCTGTTGACGAACAACACAAGTATTTTACACACTTTTTATGTACTTTAAGTGATGAACAACACAAGTATTTTACACAGTTTTTACGTACTTTAAGTGATGAACAACACAAGTATTTTACACACTTTTTACGTACTTTAAGTGATGAACAACACAAGTATTTTACACACTTTTTATGTACTTTAAGTGATGAACAACACAAGTATTTTACACACTTTTTATGTACTTGAAGTGATGAACAACACAAATATTTTACACACTTTTTATGTACTTTAAGTGATGAACAACACAAGTATTTTACACGCTTTTTACGTACTTTAAGTGATGAACAACAAGTATTTTACACACTTTTTATGTACTTTAAGTGATGAACAACACAAGTATTTTACACGCTTTTTACGTACTTTAAGTGATGAACAACAAGTATTTTACACACTTTTTATGTACTTTAAGTGATGAACAACACAAGTATTTTACACGCTTTTTACGTACTTTAAGTGATGAACAACAAGTATTTTACACACTTTTTATGTACTTTAAGTGATGAACAACACAAGTATTTTACACGCTTTTTACGTACTTTAAGTGATGAACAACAAGTATTTTACACACTTTTTATGTACTTTAAGTGATGAACAACACAAGTATTTTACACGCTTTTTACGTACTTCGATTTTTCAAGAACCAGCTTTATTTCTCTTTAGAGTGAGAGATTAGTTTGGAAACATTTAATCACTGGAAATTGATACACTTGTCTTTCAAGACCCCAGATTGTGTAGATTTGGATTACAGAATAATGCACAATCGAATATTTACAAAAGAGAGACTGAAATTCTATGGTAAAATTGATAATGACTCAAGTCCAGTGTGCCAGTTGGAAAGAGAGGATTTATTTCACATGTTTTTGAAATGTCCTGAATTAAGCTCTTTTAAGAATTATGTTGTATATATAGTTGAGATTCTTTTTAAAAATTGTAGAGTTGTTAGTTCTTAATAGCATTTCGTATGAACCAATGCTCATGATAGGATATAAAAAAGAATCAACATCAGTCAATAATTATTTTTTAACTACATTCAGAGCATTTCTCAATTGTTTATTTACAAAGACGAAACCACATGTCATTATTTGGGGAAACAATAGACATAGAAATACTGTTTCAATAATTGATTAGAAAAAAAAAAAAAAAAAAAAAAAAAAAAAAAAAAAAAAAA
>JAECUM010032475.1:0-10455 GCA_016617855.1 Megalonaias nervosa
ACACACACACACACACACACACACACAGACACACACAATAAAGTTTTACACAATATATCTTTATCTACAGTGAGACTCCTTGCTTCAAGGATCTTCAATTTCTTGTGGATTTTCAGTTGTCAGTATTTTTTCCACATTCTTCTATATAATGGACTTGCTTTTTCAAAAGCCTACAGAACACAATTACTCTAAAAATGAAAGAAAGATACATATATCTTTCTTTCATTTTTAGAGTAATTGTTCTTGTTACTTTCTTAAAATTACAAAAAAAAAGTTATAAAGGTATGAAAAGATTTCTAAACTTGTTTGAAACAATCCATGTGCCATGTACATGAGAGCAAATGCACAGGTCTTTCAGATCATACTGTTCATCCTAATTCTGTTGTTGCCAATAAAACTTTACCGTAACTGTTCATAGACAATACACTGAATTAATGTCAGTATATGAGTAAACTAATCCCTTTTGTCAACCAAATCGATACAATAAACATGCAAATGCATAGTGAACTAATCCCTTTTGTCAACCAAATCATACAACAAACATGCAAATGCATCTATTTTTAGAGGGGTTTTCTTAATGTAACCACTCACTTTATAGCTTCGTTACAACAGTCCATTGGTAGGATTGCAAATATAAGGTTTTGTTATTTGTCTACGTACTTGGTATTATGTTAGGCATTGGTTAAATAGCTTTGCAGGGATTTTTTTTTCTTTCTTCATATTTTCACAAAAATTAGTGAACTGGGAATACAACCTTGACCTTACAGCGTTTATCAAATTCCACAACATAGTAGTCCTGTATGTTTCTAACGTACATAATAGCATTTAAAGCTAAATCTTCAATAACGTAATATTTAGACTCTGCTTTCTATGAAATATATTTCCTGAATATATTTGCCCAATGGTTTATGAAAAGAGACAAGCGGTACTTTCCAGACTCAGCAGTGTCTGTCATTAGCCTATTTCCCCATGACGGATCAGTTGGTGGATCACTTATGGTTCCCAACTGATTTTTATGAATAAAATAATGTGCATGCAGCAATTAAAATATTTCTGTTACCGATTCTAGTCTTAAAACTCAAATTGCAAGTTAAATAAGTTTAAGTTTTGAAACCTAAGTTTGTATGGTTTTATCATCAAAAGATAACTTGCGGAAATCGGGCAGTAATAGTTACTAGCTTACTCAGGAATGGGTCAATGGTCAATCGGCTATCAAAACACATGCCTGTTAATGTGCAGGAGTTTGTTTGTCGGCATAATTGATATCAACACCAACTATTTGATGGCTTGAAGCCTACACTTCGCCTTGAGCAAAAACTAACTTGGACAAAGCGAGGGAGCATCTCAAAAAGGATGGTCATTCAATATTCCTCTAAAAAAATCACAAGGCGAAGTCATTTTTGCTTTCCTAACAGAAGAAGGCGAAGTTCACATTTTTTAGGCGACTAAGTTGCCCATTTTGCCTGTTAGCGTGACCCCTGAAATGATCTGAGATACCTGAGATTTTCTAGTGTGGAGCTGGCATGGTAAAATTCTGGTGGACACACAATAACT
Source organism: Megalonaias nervosa (assembly GCA_016617855.1). Classification (NCBI taxonomy): domain Eukaryota; kingdom Metazoa; phylum Mollusca; class Bivalvia; order Unionida; family Unionidae; genus Megalonaias; species Megalonaias nervosa. The sequence continues at coordinate 1,555 of JAECUM010032475.1, forward strand.
GTCTCGTCAAGTTTTTCCACAAGCAGGTTACAAGCTGTCTGACATTTGTGAAAGTCCAGAAATACCACAACTACCTCTGCAGTCATCTCATAAAAGGAGTCTATTCTTCTCATTTGCTTGTGTACTTTCATATCAGTATCCTGAAGGAAAATCAGTTTTATATATTTATCCTTAAAAAAATATTCCTATATAGATTAGAAAATGAAGAAGAATAAATGAATGGCTTTCACTAGTGAGATATCTCTGATAAAATGCCACCACTGGAAATACAGTTCACATCATTCAAATTAACTCTTAGTATACTTCTAAAAAATATGTTACATCAACCTACTTCCATCCTCCATTGTTTATTTATTGTAAATTTGGCATGTTACAAAGAGTAATTCAACCAATGGAATATATTTGCAGGGGAGATACATTTCTGTGCAGAAAAAATATGTCTTCTAGCTTTTACATTTTTAACCTATTGCAGAAGGTGATTCTTCTCATGGCCATCAAGGTGGTAATGTTGTTTCCAGAACGGGTCACTCACTTAAGTCAATTATATCTGCTATCATATCTGTACTGATACTGCTGGATAGTTCAAGTCTGAGCTCAACTATTCATTCAAATGTGCAATTGGTGCAGGCAAATCTGTGCTCAACACATCATTTTAGACACTTTTAAATAATTTTAAAAAAACTTGCTTTTAGGTTGGTTGAAGGATCCTTTCAGTGATATGCACAGAATATTTCTGGATCAAATCCCATGTCTGACAACATGTAAATCTTCATAGAATAACACAACCATACATGTACCTCCTGTCACCATTTCAGATTTAGTGACTACCTTCATCTGTTTCATAAGATCATTTAATCAATCTGATGCAGCATTCGCTCATTTGAGCATTTGAAGGTTTCAGTTGCTTGAGTTATGTGATGACTCAATGAATACAGCTCACCATTTTTTTGTGTCTAATCACGTTAAGTGAACTGAACAAATCCTCCTAACTAAATATTCTTACCTGTTAAATACAGATAATTGCTTCTTAAGTGCACATCATTGTCACACGACAATAATATGGATAAGCCAAAGCTTTCAAATGTGTGACTGAGCAAAAGTTGAATTTGACTGGTTGCTGGTTCTGATGAAACAGCATGATTTCAAGTCATGAAATTTGAAATTGTGGGTTTGCATTATTCCGCGTAAATTTAGTAGGGCCTGATCCAGAACCATTCAGCCAAATGGCAGCCCTGGTGGCCTAGTGGTTTGAGCATCTGCCTCGGATGCTGGTCGTGGAGTTTAGAACCCCGGCCAAGTCATACCAAAGGCTTATAAAATTAGAACTAACTGCTGCCTCGATTAGTGCTCAGCATTAAGATGTTAGTGTTAGGTTTGGTCGGCCTGGTGTCAGGATAATGAGACTGGGTGGGACATGATGCTACTTGTCTGTGGCATGATGCCCCAGTGCTAGACATCACTATAAACTGCCACACTGCAGACATCGTAGCTATATGACTGAAAATTTTTTAAAGCTACGTCAAAAATCCAAAAACACACACACACACACCGTTCTGGTGATTGTAACGTAAGAGCCGCAAAAAAATACCAGTGTCCAAACTTACGCTGTTCTGCTGAGTACAGATTTTGTCTTCACAAATTGCACAATTTAATAAATACGTGTGATCAAACCCAGACCGTCCGCCAGTGTCAATACACGTTTGGGGTTTGAGTTATTGTACAAGATACTTATTGAAGACTCGAAAATGCATGACACCTTTTAGCCCTCATCTTACTTTGCTTCCCTGGTTGTGAATGGTCTGCAGAATGTACTCCAATCGCCTCTGAATGCTGTTCTTAAGATCTGATACATTGTCCTTCTGACTCGAAACCTTGACCGTCACCCTGCACCTGTCTGGAGGTAGGGACACCTCTCCAACTGCTGTCACTGTTATCTGGCGATTGGTCGACCCTCTGCCGGGAAGAAACAGGTCCAAATTTTCATCCATTTGCACGGGCCGGGAATTCTCTTTAAATGGTATGGGAATTGAGGCAAACATTCTTGATGGTGTATAACCTGCCATTGCTCGGTTTACATTACAAAATCAGTGTATTTCATCGTAAATAGCATTGGAAGTTCCGTCTAAATTAAAGAACATTTGAAGATGTGTTCCAACATGTATTCTAGGAAAGTCTCGAACGTGAGGCGGTTTGATTGTACATGCTAGCGTTTGCAATCGGAACACATCGTGGCTTTCTGTCACCAATAGGAACATCCGGTTGTCATTTCTGCAGTCTCACTAAATACTGTAAGCCTGACAAAGCCAAGGTGGCAGGGTACATTTTCGTAAATTGGCCCCTGGCAAATTTCTTAACTTAAGGCTATGGTGTGACTTTTTCAGCTATTATTGTTTACTAATTAAAGATATGGATATATTTGTGAACCAGGTGTTTCGGGCTTGTGTTGTTCTTGACATTGTTCTTGACATTGATTTCACTATCAACATACTGCAGAGTAACTATGGAAGGTGTATACCTTCCATAGTTACTCTGCAGTATGTTGATAGTGAAATACCAATAGTCGGCTAGGAAGAAGAGCTAGCCTCCCATAGCAGTAAATACATGGGTTTGGGGCAAGTAGAATATCTCAAAAACGGCTTGGATGACAACTATTTTCAACTGCATCAGCCTGTTTAGTACACACTGTTTTGCAGAATTGTCATCTAGGAAAAGGGCTTGTGTTTGCACTGTGAGCATCACATGGTGTCAAAAATGACATTCGGACATGAAAATTGCAGGTATAAATTTGGGGTTGGGGTGCATAAACTTCTTCTGCTATGAACTGCCACTGACTTCTCTGGTCAAGTGGATAATATTCTTATGCTTTGTTTTAATATAGGTATCTAAAAATATGGACCTTCTTGACCTCACTTGTGTATTTGATTTTTTATGATTTTTTGTACTAGGTCACTGATTGCGGCATTAAATTTGTACATAAAAACTGGCCCCTGCCCCCCCCCCCCAATACAAAGCCCGACAAAGCCTGACACAGCCACACAAAGCATCACAAAGCCACACAAGACTTCACAAAGCCATGCAACGTCAAATTAAAAAAGTGTATTTATATTGCTAATTATATTGACGAATAAATTAACCAAACCGAAAGACTAGTTTTCAATATAATTATGCCAAAAAAATTACCGAGAACTATGCGACAGAGTTCAAATTAGAACAATGATAAAGTATTGATACAGTCTTGACACAATCATATTTGAAATGTTTGTTATTATTTTATAAATTGTTCTCTTGACTGATTATGGACAGAAAATGCAATTTTCCAATATATGTTCTAACGAGTTATTAATTTTTATCTACTTTTGTCTATATTCGACACAACATAACAAAGGTACACAAAGCCAGAAAAAGTCATATTAGGAAGTTGTAGTTATGTTGCAATATCAGATTGATGAATAAATCAACCAAATCGAAAGACTAGAATTATACACGTACCTCATTAATAGACCGCGAATTGGGAGACTAATTAATTTGGATAATAAGAAAGTCAGACAAAATCATATTTGAAATGTTTTGTATATTTATGAGTTACTTGGATAAACTATGGAAATAAAATGCCGTATCTTTAAGTACGTTTTATCAAAGGAGTCTGACGTTTTGTCAGTGAAGTGCAATGAAATCTCTGTTAACACGAAATCACCTTATCGGTACTATCAATTAACACAAGGAGTGTAAGCCTGACCCCAACCATCAGAGAAAGTGGAAGCTTTAAGTGTTCACATTCATTAGTTAACGGTTAATAAACTGGTACACATATATAAAATATACCAAAAAAGCTATGTTTAATGTTTATATTTGAGTGTATTTGAGTAAAAAGACATGCCGAATTCTAGCTAGCGCTTTTCCGATTATTGTCAGGAAGTTCCATAAGTATCCAGCAACTGCCATCTGGTTCTCATCAAGGACAGCGGTTGCCTGACCCTGCTCGAAAGTTCCGAGCATTTTCAGATTGATCTGTCGGTGACTCTTGCAGCCTGGAATTTCGGTCAAAGTATTGTTAGTAACAGAGGTAGATCAGTAAGTAGACGGAGTATGTCCGAATACCAGGCTAATAGGCATAAATTACAGGGTGTTGAACACCATGAAATGTCCTAAATTGTTGCTGTTATTGTTGCTTTGGGGTTTAACGCCATTTCTCAGAGCAAGATAGACTATACATGGCGGTCAGAACCACCTACCCACGGGAAGCTACTGGCAAGCTTTCTCACATACCCAGATTGGCGGAGTCAGAGACTCGACCTTACGCGGACAAAGGTGAGATGGCAGTGGTTGGTAATAAAGGCTAGCGTTTTAGACCACTCGTCCACCCTGGGCTCCAAAATTGCAATAATAATAATAATAATAATAATAATAACAATAATAATAATAATAATAATAGTAATAATAATAATAATAATAATGATATTATTATTATTATTATTATTATTATTATTATTATACAATCACACGATTTAATCCAGAGCCGCCTTTATCTCCCCTTACAGCTTCAGTATACTTATTTCTTTATAATCGTGCTGGTTTTGATTGGTTTGTTTCTTTCTTTGTTTTCTCTTTTTTATTTGTACTGTTTTAGTTAGATGTCAGACTAGCACAGCAGTCAACAGCTGAGTGTTTCAAAGAGAGAGAGAGAGAGAGAGAGAGAGAGAGAGAGAGAGAGAGAGAGAGAGAGAGAGAGAGAGAGCATATATGTATGCTTTAACGGCACATCAACACAAACCGGTGTATTCTACATTCCCCGAATTCAGAGAGAGAGAGAGAGAGAGAGAGAGAGAGAGAGAGAGAGAGAGAGAGAGAGAGAGAGAGAGAGAGAGAGAAAACACAAAAGGTTTTGAATAAACGGCAAAGATACATATGTTCGTACATACCTTTTATTCAAAGCCAGTAAATAATAGTTTTAACTCAAGGAGTGGCCAAAATTAAACTGATTATAATAATTTCACTCGTTAAATTAAAACAGAAATCGAAAATTACAACTCTAATTTAATCCAAAGCAATAAAAGGTTTATATTGCAAGAAACGATTTACGCCCTCTAAAGACGCTTACTTTAAATAAAATCTCTCTAGCGTCAGTTTTTTTATGTATCCGTACGTATTTCTATCCATTCAGGTCATACTAGTGATTTCATTCACTCCACAATACCAATGCATCTCAATTAAAATGAGGTTTGCTTATTTTAAAACGGCCTATAGAACATAGAGATACCAAATCTTTAAGTTAATGAAATATATAGAGCACCAGTTTTTTAAATTCTCTTTAACAGCTGTCATTAAAGACATTGTTGAACAAAAAAAATCTACAACATAGGCTAGCAGACAAACAGCACTAAGAACTATTGCACTGTATGAGTGTAAAGGTAATTTGTGTTGTCTCTATTACAGTGTGCGTATTGCACTAGCAGCTGGCAATATTTCTTATTTCTTCAGTACATGGAGAAAAAGGATTACAATGATGAATATATAAATACTTTAACAGGTTTATAAAGCCCAGGTTAGCAGCGAAAATAATTATGTTTATGAAATGACCCCACCCAAAAGGGAGGGCAAGTTGAATATAGAAACTTTTTTTCTTTCTTTTCGTTTGTATTGTTGTTGTTTCTTATACACAAAATAATGTCTCTAAATATATTAAACACATACGATATGTATAATATTATTAACGTTTTTTCGACAGTTTGCATACCAAATTTGAACAGAAAATGAACGAATGTACAAGATGGATGATTGACAGGATTGAAATCAATATTGTACATAAGCGGATATCAACGGTTCATAGGAAGTTCAAATATCCATTTTCTTGAATGGGTTAATGACAGAAAGCATGTAATAACACGCCATAAAATACGGTTGATATATATTGATATTAGATAGATCCTCAAATGTGTATGAGTTATTGGAAGGGGACGACAGTAGAGCAACTGCAAAGAGAAACTGCTTCAATTCCTTTAGAGGTACAAAAGAAAAAAGAAAGAAAGATATACAGGTGATAAAACCTATGCAGATGGAAAACTTAAAAATATATCATATCATTTTCATGAGTTGATATGTGGTTGATTAATCAGGTATGAAATGATATTGATATTTGTGAAGAAAAATTGATCATATATGAAATGTGATTGACATTGGTAAAGAAAACCATTTTCATAGAAACAGTTATACATATAAAGTAGAGACAGCCATGTCAATAATTCAATCAATTTAGTTGAACCTGAGGATTTAAATAATGTCATGCAATCTGACTGTAGTGACTTTGGTTTATCTAATCTTCTGATTTCAGAAATATTAAACAATCTGGATTTGAAACTACCACATATGCAGCCAAAAGAAATGTGTGAACTAAAAAAGCATTAAGATGAATATAAGCAGTTCTTTCCAGATGTTCCAATACGATCAAATAAGATCTACCATGACGTTGATATTGTAGCTTCTACATTTGTGAAACTGCATCCCACCTGAATAAATCCTCGAAAGCAGGTATGTTTGCAAAAAGAAATTCAGTATTTTCTGGAGAATGATTTCATAGAACCAAGTGAAAGTAACTGGAGTTCACCATGTATTCTTGTGCCAAAACCAGATAATACTTTCCGTAGGTGTACTTACTATAGAAAAGTAAACAGTGCCACCAAAACAAAATCATTTCTTATGTCAAGAATCGATGACTGAGTTGACAAAGATGGATATACAACATATATGCATAATTTTGACCTGTTGAGATTCTATCATGTTCCACTCATGGAAAGAAAACAAGAAATTTCGGCACTTGCAGCTCCAGATGGACTTTATCAATAAAAAGTGATGCCGTTTGGTATGAAAAATTATCTGTCAACATTCTAGTGTTTAATGAATATGATATCATTCTGATCTAGATAACTGTGATGCATGCGTCGATGACGTCATCATCTACAATTGGAAGGATCATTTGGAAACAGATAGGAAATTATTTGATCGACCAAGTGATGCAAGTTTGACAATTAATTTAGGTAAAAGTGAGTTTTGCCGTGCTTGTATTACAGTTTTAGGACATATTGTAGGACACAGTCATGATAAGCCACTGACCAGTTTGTTGAGTAAGAAAACCAAATTTTGTTGGAGTGTTGATTCAAGAAGACAAAAATTATGTGGATCATCCAGTATCATATCTCTTAAAAAATTAAAAAATCACCAGATAAATTATTCTACAATCGAGACAATTACAATTGAGAAAGAATATATAGCTTTGATACTAGTTTTGCAAAACTTTTAAGTGTATATTTCTTCAGCTCCTTCTGCAATTCATGTATTCAGTGATCACAAGCCCCTTACTTCATTAACAAATGAAAAACTTTTATGTTGTAGGAATATAGTATTATTATGGGCACATCAAAGGAAACAACAATCTGATTCAGATGCACTTTTACGTGTATAGAAGTACTATATTGCTTTATTTTGTATACATTCTGTGTCACTCATTCTATGTAATTTAAATTATTATAGTATCATATGTATGCTTTACTGATATGTAAAAGGTAGCTTTATTGTATAAATATTTTTATGAGGGAAGGTGTTATGTATATTGTGTTTAACTTTTGTCCATGATTGGTAATTGTAGGGGTCATTTGGGAACAACATACTACACAGTTCTGAAGCAAACACAATTATTCATTCCAACTATGATTTATGTATATAATATCGTTGTTAGTTGTGTTCAGATATAATTTGATAAGAATCATTTATTTAAAAAAGTATTCATTTGAATTACAACGTGCTCATTGACATTGTAGACTAAATAACTATTTGGGGATTATTTTGAATTCATTCAAGGTCATTTTGTATTATATCATTGCGATGCATCGATATCGTTGGCACATCAATTCATCCAGGACTATTGGCACATCAGCACATTTCAATAATGTAATTCATTGGGATCACTTTATTCGTTTGAACTTGTTATATAACTTTTAGGATTATTTGGAATTTAATTCACAATACTGCAAGTCCCTTGTAAAGTTTTTCACTTTGTATTCTAGGAAAATAAATTCTTTGTTGAATTTTATTAAACTTGTTGGTTTTGCTTTTTCTGTTTCTTAGTTTAAGACCATAGATTCGTAACTCTCGATTTAGCATCGCAGTCCTATGTGTACTAACTGAAACACATATGTTTTTATATCCCATGAAAATGTTCTAGTGTAATGGAAAGAAGTACAGCTTGAAAAAGATTGTTAAATAGTTCAAGGTTTGAGTACAGTGCTCAGGCTAGTCCCAGTTTCATCCAGTTTAACGGTTCAGGTCTTACGTAGAATGTTCAGACTAGTCCCAGTTTCACCTAGCTAGACGGTTCAGGCATAGAGTACATTGCTCAGACTGGTTCCAGTTTTGCCCAGTTAAACGGTTCAGGCATTGAGTACATTGCTCAGACTGGTTCCAATTTGACCCATTTAATCGGTTCGTGCATTGAATACATTGCTCAGACTGGTTTCAATTTGACCCAGTTAAACGGTTCAGGCATTGAGTACATTGCTCAGACTAGTTCCAGTTTGACCCAGTTATACTGTTCAGGCATTGAGTACATTGCTCAGACTGGTTCCAGTTTGACCCATTTAAACGGTTCAGGCATTGAGTACATTGCTTACACTGGTTCGAGTTCAACCCAGTTAAACGGTTCATGCATTGAGTACCATGCTCAGACTAGTACCAGTTTCATCCAGCAGAATGTTGTGGTTCGTGCTGTATAGTGACGTGGTAATCACCAACCAATATCTAGCTTTCCTTTCCTTTTCCAAATGTTTTTTTTTTTTTTTTTTTTTTTTTTTTTTTTTTTTTTTTTTTTTTTTTTTTTTTTTTTTTTTTTTTTTTTTTTTTTTTTTTTTTTTT
>JAECUM010032476.1:0-35430 GCA_016617855.1 Megalonaias nervosa
CTCGTTTGTCATTCATTATAGTATCGACAATATTTCCGATCCTAAATGTTGACCACACATGAGCCGCACCGTTGTCACGAAATTCCTTCTTGGCTTCACGGATACGTTCGGTTATATCCTCATTTGTTAAGGCTAGATCTTGCATTGAAACACTAAATTTATTTTCTGATAGTCTGTCAAGATCAAATCTAGTTCCCACTGAGACTGCGGAAGGCTCAATGATAGATAATTCTTCCATTATAATTAAGACAAATATTTAAATTAAATTTTAGTATATATATATATATATATATATATATATATATATATATATATATATATATATATATATATAATGATTCAAACAAAGAATCGATGTATTTGGCTCAAAATTGGATCTACTTCTCCTTGTAACAAAGCATGCGTGAATGAATTCTGCTGCTACCATATGCAAAGCGTTAGAAATGGTAGTCTAGGACCAAAACCGTGTGTGCAATGTGGTGTTGGAGTCAGAGGAAAAACTCAGTTATGTGTAAAATGCGGCGGTAAAAAATATAGAGAATTAAAACAATATTATGACCAAAAAAATAATGCTTTGACATTGTCAGGTAAATCTCCTATAAAAACCGTAGAAGATTATCTGGCCAGATTTCAAAACAATGATTTAAGCAAATAATATTCTATATAAATGGAGCAAAAAGAATTTGTGGCACATCCCATAATTAAAAATTATGAGGCGTCTCGAGATGATGTAATCAGGCACTGTCGATTAAAAAAAAACAGTCGGTAGTGTTAATAAATTTGGTTATTTTAAATTCAATACCAGTGTAGATCAACATTATTTATCACAGAGATTCATATTCGAATGTTTTCATGGGGTCATCGAAGATGGACTTGTAATTGATCACATTGATGGAAATCCCAAAAATAATCATCTATGTAACCTGCAAGCTATTACACCGAGTCAGAATTCTGCACGTAGAAATACTGGAAAATGTAAAAAGTTTGCAAGAAGAGCTATTAAAGCCATAAATACAGAAACAGGCCAAGAAATAACTTTTCCATCAATTAGTGCAGCTGCGAAACATTTTGGCACACATCCACAATCAATACAATTTGTTGCAAATAAAACATACAAATCTGCATATTCAATAAAATATGATCAGCCGATAATATTTGAATATGTTAGATAACTCTGTACTCTTAACAAAAAACAGAATAAATAAATCTTTTTTTTACTGTATATAGTTCGACTCTGTCAATTTTGCCAGGGGTTTTGTTTAGCCACAATTACAGTCAGGGGTCCACCTTCACTGTTGCTGCACTGTGTCACTTTCATTTGTGACAGAATCAAATAACATAATCTTTCTTAATTGCATTACACGATTGTCCACAATCTTTTTTCTTTCATACTCGTGAGACAATTCAGTTCTTATTTTTTCGATTGAACGTGCAAGAGGTGCACATAGCTTCACCTGTGTGTCGTTTACCATTGCCAAGGATTCTAACATAGACTGATAAATTGATTTCACGAATCTATAATTGGATGGCAATGTGTATTTATTCTCGAATTTTCGTTGTTGTAATAATTCAAAATCACGCATAATTTTTTGAAGATCAAGATTATCAGATATTTTTATTCTGTCATGTTTTAAGTTTTAATAGCAGAAATAATATCATTAACGTTTTCATGGTTCATTATATAATAAATGTTTCTTTAAAATAAAAGATATTTACAAAACATATAATCACAACACAACCCCATATGAGCTCCTAGATTGTCAAACAACATTGTAGCAAGCCCAGGGGCATTCTAACTATATCCCCATGTGAACTCCTAGGTTGTCAAACAACATCCTAGAAAGTTCAGAGGGTGATCCGTAATTTTTATTACCGACACAAACACAACACATAAACTTATCCTAATGAATATATAATTATATACATATGATTATGATTTTGATTATATTTTTTGCGGACGGCACAAACACATAAACTTATCCTAATGGACGGCACAAACACATAAACTTATCCTAATGAATATATAATTGTATGATTGTATGAATATAAATATATACAATGATAATGACGGAGAATCTTGTCTACGTCCAACAGATTTTGTACACTCTCCCCCCATAAAAACCCCCGGGGAGTGCAAAAGTACACCCACTACAAGGGTGTATGATAGGAGAGTGTATTTTGTCTGTTGTGGATTTCGAGGAAATTCTCCGGGTTCCCCCAATTAATAGCATACGTCGCCGAATGCAAGATAATATATCTTTAGCATTTTTGGAGACTCGAACACACAGAGAGTCTACAGAACTTGATCTACGTGCAAACGCCTTAACACCTCGGACACCGCATCTTTTATGAATATACAGATAAATTTAAGTATATAACTATTTGCACTGTGTCACATGTGATTACTCTGGACTTGTATTTACTAACAGAATAAAATCAGTTATTGTAGAACTGTAGCGTGAATTTACTTCAATTTTTCAAACATAATTCATAAAATAATCGCATATTACATTTTCTGTATGAGTTATCGCTCGTTAGGTCAAAATACATGTGTTATAGAGCTAAAAATAACTTTGATTTGTAATTCAACGCACTTGTATAAACCGACGTGAATTTAAGGTTATCAGAGTCAAAAGATGCATCAATATCCCTCTCTGTTACAAACTGCTGCTTCACTAACAGCTAATTGCTTACAGAGAACAAATAAATCACTAAATAATTAACGAAAACAAGATATCTTCGTTGTCTATAAATCAAACGTAGTAGTAAGGGAGATAATCGTTTAATTTGCTCTGCAGAGAGAGAGAGCAGAGTTATCTCGCTTTATTACATGTGCAAATGCTTTAATCATAGGAATTGATTATCACTCAGATTTTAATGATTTTGAGTACTGTCTAACCCATCCGATTGAAAAAATCTAGCAAAATTTAATAATCTGATGGAGTATTTACACGACTAAATGAAAAATCTAGCAAAATTTAATAATCTAATGCGTATTTAGCCTATCAGATTATGAAAAATTAGTAAATAAATTTCAGAATCATTATTTTTTTTCCCTCTGATTATATCAGAGAATATTTACTCAGACATTCTATGAGCGTATATACAAATTAATATTTAATTCCTCATCTCTTAGATCCAAAATGTTTCCTGTCTGGTCAGTAAGCTTGAAATTTATTCTTGACAATAATGGATTATGTACACGTAGATAAACTGGATTAATTGGCTCAGATACAATTAACCACCCAGGGGGCGCTTGAAGACTAAATGAATATAATATATATCCTTGCTGGGCCTGGCTAGACTTTGAAAGATCTACTTGATAGCTACCATCAATTACGTCACATACTAGATTGACTGCGATCGTTGATGTTATATTAACAATACCAGGTGAGATATGGCGACCTCCACCATATGGATCACTATTATATTTAAGAACGGTTGGTGTAGGTATTAATTTTTTCCATGAATCACATATTCTTTTAAAGTGTTCATCAATAAGATCATTAACTGATTTCTTTAGCTCTTCAGAGTTAAATCCCGTAATTATAAATGTTGGTAGTTGTTCTCTTGTAATTCTGAAATGTTTAAGAAATACTGTTGTAAACAAACGATTGAGTGGAACACGCTGAATTGGATCGTCTTCAGTAACTATATAATTTACTACATATCTATCTGTTGCTGGTTTTATTAAATGTTTTTCTCTGGTAACAATAATATTATTCATAAATTCTAAGTCTGAAGCAACTTGATTCAAATGTTGTATTGTTTCAATTATTTGATTTTTTAAATCATCGTTGTAAGAAACATTAATACTTGAAAATAAATTTTGTAGATTATTAAATACACGTTCATGTTCAGATTTAATTGCATTAGCGTATGAATTTATTAAATCAACATCAAGAGTCACTATTTTACCTTTTTTACCATCAATTGTACCTGTAAAATAGGTTTCTAGTCTATCTATATAATGTATAACTCTTTTATCGCCTAAATATTTTTGCCATGGATAAGCATTTTCAACTTTTCGATATTCTGGAAGTTTTATGAATATTCTTTTATCCGTGACGAAATCAGATCGTTTTGGTTCTGGTGGTCCTTCATAAATCGGTGCAACTTCAGGCCATCCTAATACTGATCTAATCGAACTTTGATAAATATCTACAACATAATCAGGAGAATTTATTTCAATAACCGCTGATAATGTTGGTTCGTAAACAGTAATTGCTATTTTTGATTCTTTTCCTGTAATAGATTTAATTCTGCGTTGGAACTCATCGTTGATTTGTTCTATTTGATAACTGCCCGTTGGAATACTAACTACTTGCCAATCGGGAGTTCCATCAGGTTTATTCTTATTTGCAAATACTAACGAATTATTTGGCTGTAGTCCACCAAACGATTTTGATCTAATATTTGGCCAACTATAATAAACTCGTAGTTGTGCTAATGCTATTTCTTTTGCAGGAATTGCGGTTGGAAAGTTAACGCTAAACTCAGGATTGGTCGAACTTAATGATATCATAGTAGTTTTTGACGGTGTTTTATTAGTGACGATCTGTTGAAGTAATTCTCTCGACGCTGTCGAAGACTCAGTCATTATTATTATTGTTATTATTTAATTCGCCTTGGTTATTGTGAGTGACTTTGTCACCAGAATCACTAGCGATTCTGAATGCTTCATCCTAGGTTTTCATTATCGTTGCGAACTCCTCATCAGATATTTTACCATCACTGAGGTACAACGAAATATATGACGATAATTTAGAATAGGCTGTTGTTGCTGTATGTAATTTTATTATATACTCGTGCAATTTATCATTTGTACATGTAGCTATCTTCTTAGCTATAATATTGAGAACGCCTGCGACAGTCGTTGAAGTTGAGACGATAATTGTTACAACTGCAGGCGCTGTCATTGTTATTGTTGATAATAATAATCCAGCCCCAGCAACAATAGCGGAAACTGAGTAAACAATTATATCAATGACAACCATACGTCTGCGATATTTTTTACTTTTATTGTATAATCGTCCATTATATTTTTTAATTCAATCTGACATTTACATGCTTGATTATATCTGTGACGTTGAACGTCGATAAGTGACTCTGTCATCGGTGACTTTGTCACTAAGGTTTGATTCATTATACTTAATGACGTTAAGTAATTAATTAAGGAGTTTCAGCTACGAATTCCAGACACCACCAGTAACGTCTCGGGGGCATTTCCGTTGACGTCAACGTAAATGTTTCTTTGATGTTCTTATTTAGCATCACCAGTAGAGGATTATGATATACATTCGGTGATGATGAAGTGGCCGCAGTAATTTCCAAACCGTACATGGACAGCCTGTATAACCCAGTTACTTCTGCGGTATGTTCGAGAGTGTTATTTGTGGTGTCCATGTTGATGATCCTGATGCTACTGTGTACACAATATTTTTAATCTGTCCGTGTGGAATTTTAATCAGATTCGTTTTTTGAACAATATTAGGTATTCCACTGACAATGTACCTATCCACTGACAATGTCGTTGAGTTTCATGTTAACGTCGGAGAGTTTCATGTCAACGGTTGGTTGTTCCCCAAAAAATTCTTTAATGGTTTTGTTTATGTTTCTACGAAAATTTAAAAACGTTTCTATATGTCTAGAAAAAGTATTATTGAGTGTAGTCATTTCGTCATTGATTGTTTTTAGCGAAGTTGTCATAGGAATTTCCTTATCAACGACGTATTTCTTCGTTGCAGCATCAAAATCTAATTCTGGTGTTCTAAGATTATTAATACCATTATTATTCATATTGAGAAATGCACGCATTATACCGCCGTTGACTAATACGTACTTAGATTCTTGATCGTCGACGTATTTTTTTGTTGCGGCGTCTGTATCTGCGACTGGGTTTCCAAGGCCTATAATTTTATTTCGGTTCATGATAATGTAATCCGTGAATGAATCACCAGCTTTTTTGATGTAATCGTTGACTGACTTACCGGAATCTTGTATTTTACCCTGATCAGTAAAAGTAACGATATTATCAACAACTGCGGTAGGAATTCGTATGAGTACATCTGGCAGTTGTATATTACTTGTCTTTAATCGTCCTTCTTTATCCTGAAAAACAACGACCTCATTTTGATCCATACTTGTAATATTTAATAAATCATCAATCTCATTTCTGAGCTGATCAAGGGTTGCATATTTAGATAAATCAGCTTGCTGCTGAGCTTTACCACGAGAAGATCTACCGTAAATATCTACCATTATATTTATTAATGTCTGTTTAAATGTGACAACGTAGTATATTCATGCGCGACTTTATGAGGTGGTTTTGCTGATTTTGATACAGCATCAAGTACAGCGAGTATTTCAAGACCACATATTGGCGGATCAGTTAATGTTTGTGTTGGTAGCGTTGAATACCATATTGGAGTGCTAACATACTCTAAGAATTCTTTTGGTGGAGCTAGTCCATATGAATCAAAATAAATAATTCCACGTGGATCAATTGCATATCCAACCCAGTGGGTGGCAGGACCAGAGTTTTTATCGAGATTAATAATACCAGTTTCAATATTGTTTGGTTGTTTTGGTAATTGATCACGCATAAAAACGCCTCTGAAGTTTTTTATTTTTAATTTTTTAGCAGCATCGAGTAAATCAAAATTGGACATAGGCAGAATCAATGAACTGTCCCGGGAAGTCTTAGACCCTTTCCGTACCATGAATATGGGGTCCCTGGCAATCTTAGACCGCGACCGTATACTGGGCCTGATAATCTTAGACGGCCAGGCTGTGGCACGTTTGGTGCTCTTAGACGTCTTCCGTATTGTTTTGCCCATGATCTTTTTTTTAAGCTTTCTGCGTGCATGATTCCTTGACCCGTTGCTTTCTTTAATGCCATTCCACCAGCGGTTCCAACGGCGCCTAACGCAGCTGTTTTTGCAACAGCTGGGGCTGCAGCGGCTATTAATGCTGGTATAGCTGCAAGAAGAGGAAATATACCACCCGTTTTAGCGACGTCTTTGATAACGCCCGCAGACAGATTAAGTTTTATACCTTTATTTGATTTTTTGGCTTCATTGAAGTTTCTGAACTGACGCTCGGTCAATGATAATTTATTTGCACCACTCATTTCTTTTTTAGCGATATTTTTATTCCACAGTTATTTTTTGATGCTGATTGTAGCCTTTTAATCTGACCAGGAGTCAGACGAACACTAACGTGATTATATGACATTATAATATTCATAAACGATCTAATTACATGTTTGGAAAATATTTACATCTTTTCTACTGGAGCATCAACAACTCTCATTCGTCCACCAACACCTTCAAGTAACATTGATTTATCGCTGAGTATAACAGCGATTGCTCTGTAATTGGCAACAGCTCCAATATCTCTATTAACATGAGCTCGAAAATGTATATCGACTACAGATTGTCTGGTTAAATCTAAATGTTCGAGCGAAAAGTAATAAATCGGATATAATGTTGTAAAATCTAACTGTGATATTTGTAAACCAGTATCAATATTTTGACCACGCCCCATGAATTTCATTAATCGATGATATGCACGTGCTACATGATTTTGATCGAAATTCAACAAAATATCCTCGGATGGTTCTTGATGTCCATTTATCTTTAAAGAAACTTCAGAAACACCAAGTTTGTCAAATATCATTATGCTTTCATCTTGATCGTTTACTCGTGCAGCATTTTGAAGCGCAATAAATATATGTCGCGGTGCAGAAACACCTTGTTGTGATGCTATTTGCCTTGTAAATAAACCATTAATATTACTCTGGATAGCATCTGTGGTCGTTGTCAACCATGATAACATTGATTTACCACCTTGACTCATAAAAGATAGTAACCGATCTTCTTCAGATATTGTTGGAGTCATCACCGGCATCCACAATGAAGGCTTCGTAAGAATTACTCTACCAGCATCAACTGCACCAGGTCGCCATATTGCATCATTATCGGTTGCTTTTCGTACAACTGTGTGCTTAGCTCCGAAAATGACTTTTCTGACATTTCTACAGAATCCAAAGATATGTGACAGTGGAATCGCACATGAAAACAATCTTCTATTACCTTTCAACATTGATCTACGTGCTGCAAATCCTAAGTTAAAATTTGCATTAATTGATATTACTGCAGGGGTAGGGTTGTCTCCTGCGGCATTTCTTACATCACCCATGGTTACGTTTCTACTTTCTGGAAAATCAGTTGTATCCTTTGCAAACATCATTGATGGACCAGCCGATCTTGAATAATCATCGCTGTATCGTGCTAGACCCAATATCGTTGTAGCAACATCAACGTCCTTCTGAATTGATTCAATATTTTTTCCGTCAATCATGTACGTAGCGCTGTCAAATAACGCCATAATGCCATTATTAACAAAACCAACAATAACATTAGCGGCGTATTCAGTATTGTCTGCTCTCAAAATTTCACCTTCTATTTCACTAAATGCTTCAGCGGGTAAGAAATACCTACTTGTATCTTGAACTTGAAGTTCAACTAGTCCACGCTGATCTGGAATTCGTGCATCATAAGAATAATATTGATAATCACGCACAGACCCATCTTTGAGTACTGGTGCGTCCATGTCAAATGCGGGATCAGATATACGTTTGAACATCTTTATTATATTTGCTATCGTCTAACACGAAGACCACTTCCTGCTATTAGACTAGCGGTTATATTTTTTGTTTCTTTTTCTGACATTGGTACACTAGCCAACTCTGCTAGTTTTTGATTCGCAGCTTGATTTATTATTTTACTAATATTTGCAGGCATTACTTCAGTGCTGGCCAGTTTCACCGGTGGCTGAGGTTTTCGTCGTATTAATCGTGCTAGTCTATCTTTGATTGCTGAAAATGCTTTACTAGCAACATCACCAACAGCACCAATACCTTTTTCACGAACAACATCGATAGCTTTCATTCCTAGTTGCTTTGCAATCGGTATTGCTTTTGGGGCTATCCTTCTAAATAGACCCTGAACAACATCACCTAATCCATCTCCGTAGGTTGTTTTGTATACTGGTAATCGTGAATTTATTACCCTGACCATGGTTGGTCCACGTTGAGTACTATGTACGATCATTTTATTATAGTAACTGTATTTAATTACATACTCAATCACTGTGGTAGTCATCGGCGATTTCATTAATGAGAGACCGATACACATTAATATCCATGATACCGCCTGTAAATAATCGTTTACAAATATCAGCTGATTCATTAATTATTTCTGGAGAATTATTACCAGCTCGTTTTCCTCCGATGAGGATTTCTAGTCTTTCAACATCGGCAAGGACGTTATTAGGACATTGAGTAACGAGACCACTTCCATGAGTAGTAAATCCATTTCCATTTATGTTGTCATAAGAGGTGTCTGACGGCCAATATTCTTCTTCCTCCTCTTCCTTTTTGCTTGGTTTCTGTTGTTTTGGAGATTGTGGCAATGGTGTTTGTGATTTTGGAGATTGTGGTAATAGTATTTGTGATTTTGGAGATTGTTGTTTTTGTTGTCGTGCTTGCTGTAGTATTTGTTGCATTGATGGTGATGATAATTGTTGTTGTTGTGGCAGTGGTGATACTTGTTGTTGTTGTGGTAGTGGTGATATTTGTTGTTGTTGTGGTAGTGGTGATACTTGTTGTGCAATATAGTTATCTATCTTATTTTTATAATTAATATATTTTGGATCGCTGTTTCGAGCTTGATTAACACCATAATATATGCGAAATATCCATTTGTACCAAGTATCCTCATTTACGGGATCATCAGCGAATTCAGATTTTAAAAATTGTTTTCGATAATAATAACTTCTCGCAGCAATTTCATATAATTTTAGATCTTCGGTTTTTCTAATAAGATTAATGGCGTCTTCAGTAAACTTATCAACCAAATTAACCCTGGCTCTTGTTTCTGGTTCTTTTTCTGGTTCCGGTATACGATCTTTTATATTACCTATTTCAGCACGAGCTTGGTCAATACCTTGAAGTATTTGTTGCATTGGTTGAGCAGCAGCTATTTCAGCTGAAAGTTCTCGTAGAATCTTCTTTGTTTTTTTAGTTCTTTCTGCTATTTTTCCAGCTGCTTCAGCGGTTTTCTATAACGTTGGAAGAAGACCTTTAGTGGTTTCTGTGATACGTTTAAATAATTGTTTTGTATCCTCTACAAATTCAACTTGAGATTCCTGACGTGATTGTAGTTGTTGCTTAACAGAATCACGAACAGGTAAATATTTTTTAATTGCCTCTAATCGCTCTCGAGCTAATTTAGCTGAATGTGGTTCTCCAATATTCATTATTGATAATATTATTTATACTAGCTGTTTAATTTATAGCAACAGACAGGGTGAAAAACAACCAATATTGAGTGACCCGTCGAGTAAACGAGTCGTATAAAAATTTGAAAAAAATACGTCAACGATGGAATAACAAAAATGAGCTAACCCAAACGATTTATTGTCTCTATTCAACCGTACGGAAATAGTCTCGGTTAGAGACTTTGGTTTAGAATTATTGACATTGTTTTTTCAGCCTACGTAGGAACGTTATGTTTTAGACAAATGACGATTCAGACAATTCACCCTGTTCATCCTGCCTGCTGCTATATTATTATTTTGGCAGTTAACACTAAAGTATCATTGTCTTACAATAACAAAAATGCCGTTTAACTAGGAATGGTGCCGAAAGGAGCGGGCTTTTTTGCGTGGTTGCTGCCCTGTTAGAGAGGACAAAAATTGAGCAAGATGTCGCAGTGGAACAAATAATAAAGCAAATGAGGAGCAGACGTTCTGAAATCATCCCCAATGTGGTAAGATGAGAATAATTTCTCACAGATGTAATCTAATATTGATCAGTTAAAACCATACGAAGCACATTAACTTATGTTTTGCAATTTAATATATGCTGTAAGATTATTTCTTATATAAAATCATAAAACGTTCGTTGTGTATACATTAGGTACGATAAAAACATTTTCTGGGCCTGTTGTCGATATGCTAACCGTTTTCTTAACGGTGGTAAACATAGACATTAAAATGGATATTAAAATATGTGATGCTCGTTTCATGCGTATGCTTTCATCACTATCTCTAGCCTTTTAAACCTATTAATAAAATATGGAACAGTCGATTTCGCTGGCCGATTGACAACATGTTGTCATGCAATGAATCAAGGAAGTTATAGAAAAATTAAGCCACTCTATCAATTCCTGCTTCTTTGTTTCAATAATTGAAATTAGTGCAATCCGTTACTATATATTTGGCCATACTCTGATAAACTTATACAACCAAATTATAAATTTATTACATGATGCATTATAATTATCCTTTTTACGATGGGCTTAACAACGTTCATATTCTGCTTTGGTGACAATCATTTTCTAAGGAATGGACCAGACGTGTTGACTTATTCACCACCACACGTGAAAAAAAGTCATGACACTAGAAGTATACTGACCGATGTCGTCTTAGAAGATATTGCATTTAAAAAGCTTTTCGTAGTTTCTTTTAGAACCCGTTGGAGTTAGGAGTTAGAGATTTACAGATTTTGTTGTTGTTGTTGTTGTTGTTGTTGTTGTGGGGCTTAACGCCATTTTTCAGCACACGATAGGCTATACATGGCGGCCAGTATTAATGGTGGAGGAAGAAACCGGCAAATCCGCGGAAAGAACCACCGACCCACGAGAAGCTACTGGCAAGCTTTCTCACATATCCACATTCGCCGAATCTTAGACTCGAACCAACGCAGACAGAGGTGAGATGGCAGTGATCCGTAACGGACAGCGCTTTAGACCACTCGGCCACTCGGGGCCCCTACAGATTTTGAACTCTGAGGTTTCGGCATGTGGTTCTAAAACAACAACAGAATGCAACTTAAAAAAAAAACATGAAACGATGTTCCTTTTTAAAAAGTAAATACTGTTATCATATTCGGTTTTGATTTTGTGCTTTCATCATTTTTATTTCCTCACCTTCGTTTATGAAGAGCAAAATATGTAAGTACCTCTAAATGGCAAGAAATGGACTTATTTGGTCTTCAAATAATGATATCTGTACTTTTGACAGTTATTTTGCGTTATCTTTGTCTTCTCTTGGCATCCGATGTGAAATCAGAAATATTATTTATGAATATAAAAAGGACAATACCTTCATTGCTTCTAACAATGAAACGTTATTAGTAAACAGAAACATAAATTAAAGTTGGTACTCAATCAAAAAGTAGGTAAGCAATCAATTCTTTATCAACATTGTATAAAGCTAATGAAATATATCATTGTATATTATGGTCTACTTTAGGTCATCCAATAAGTAGTAAGACACATTATTATGCATGCATTCTAAAATACGGCAAGCATCATTACACCGTTCATGTATGATAACCTTATCTCTATATTTTAACCTTTCGTTCATATATCACCACAGGATCAATTCAAGTTTTGCTTCGATGCCATGCGGATCTTCCTGGATCAATACGAGGAGTACTCCAACTTTGCACAACTTTAAACCGTTGTGAACACATACATGAAATTGGATCGCTGTGATACGGCGAAAACACGTTTCAACTGTACAAGTTAGATAACATCTATTTTCAGTGCTTTCCATTTTCCTGGAACTATTTTGATTTTGCTGGCTAAATACATCATAGTCCCCATATTTCACTTGTGTACATTTGTTTTAATCGTACTTTGCGGAAGTTGAATCGTGACTGTGAAATATATTTATTCAATCCATGGTAATTACTTGATTCTATAAAACGTTTTATATTATTTCATTTTATATATATATATATATATATATATATATATATATATATATATATATATATATATGAATGTAAACTTTCAGAAAATGTACTGACGTTCATGCGATATAATTCTGCATAGAATTCAATTTAAATAGAAAAAGGTTAACATTTGATATAAGACATTAAATGGCACAAATTTTGATTCGTCATCCTGTTAAAAGCTATGAAGGGTATAGAAACTCAAATAGCAAACAGGCATACAGGATGTGGACCTTTCTGCAGACTTAGAGACTTCATGCTATCAGAATCAAATACAAAATAAATTTTTAAAAATCTGTGCAACGTTGTCATCGAACCAAACAGTTAAACTTAGTTGATATGTCCGTTTGTTTGGATTTAATATGCTACGTTGTATTTTGTATATAATATGCCTGTTATCGCTTCAGTTTCGCAAACAGTGGAAACGAAATAATGTTTCTTTACACCGTCATGTAACTGTATACTTCTTGTCCTAATCTACACATTTTCTGAGTGAAGATATGCAACTATTGTCATTTAGGGCAGTTTGCAAACCTTTCGTTATCTTGGATGTGTAGTAAACTTTATTGATAAATTGCTAATTAAACTGTTGCAACGCAAACAAAATGCAGTGATGTTATGTCACTTCATAATCAGTGAGACCGTGTATACAACCTGAAGAACTCCTCTGTATGTCAGCATGCAATAACGGAGATTCGTTTCAAACAAAGTGCGTTTAGCCCAAAACAAATTCTGACCTTGGAAGATTTGCGGGCGCTTTCCGAAATCTGAAGAATTCCTGGTTGCTTTCAGAAATCTGAAGAATTCCTGGTTGCTTTCAAATGTTAAATCCATGAATTAAACAATACATTGCCCCGTAAATGAGACAGCAAACCAGTCTCGGAATAATCAAATGTTTTAAATATAGTCGAGTTTAGTAGACAGTTTAAGTTTAAAGACGCGATAAATGTAATCTGAACGCAGTCTATTATCCTACATCCGATGGATCGCATACAAATTTACGATGATGGCCCCGATATCTCTGGAAGTTAATATGGAATTTTAATTACTGTATCACTATTACAGATAAATCTTTAACGCACAAATCTTTGAAAAATCACAACGATTGAGAGTTACCATTCAGAATGAATAATTTATCACTATTTCATGATTGCAAGCAACATTTATCCAATGTATTATTAATTAATATATTGATCATTGATTCCCATGTTCTACTGTTTACCAAGATTTCAACACTGCATACAAGATTTTATCAAAGCACGGCAAATTGATATATACATCACTTAGTCTCACACTGTACTGTGTCGTACGATTTTAATATTCTTCCAAGGCATTGCAAATTCATGCATAGATTCGTGATACTCGTACTTTATTGTATACCACAATGCGTACCAAATATTCAACGCCTTGCAAATAAAAACCAATGCTTCACATTTTCTACAGGGTATCAAGATTTCAAAAAAAATGCATGCAACATTATTTCAATGTATTGAAAATATATATAGAGAACACTACTTCTAATATGGTATTGTATACTAAGATTTACATATGGCATTTTGCTTTGTTTTGGTCCAATTTGTTGCAAATTCATAAAAAAAATTATTTGATTCCCGTACCGTGTGTGAGTGATTTCGATTTTTAACGTAGCTTTAAAACCTTTCCAGTCATATCGCTACGATGTTTGCAGTGTGTATGTTTATAATGATGTCTAGCACTGGGGCATCATACACGTAGCATCATGTCCCACGCAATCACATTATTCTGACACCGAAGCAGACCAGTCCTAACACTTACCTCTTAATGCTGAGTGCCAAGCGAGGCATCTGCTAGTACCATTTTTATAGCTCTTTAGTATGACTCTTCCGCATCCGAGGCGGGCATTCTAACCAATTATGCCATCGGAGCGGTAGATTCCCTTACTGCATAGTTCACACAGATTTGAATGTTGCATACAGCATTGTCTCAGAGTCTTGATTTTTTGTTTTATATCTTGTACCAAGAATTCAATATTGCACACAAGATTGTTTCAAAGAATTGCAAATTGATATATTGATCACTGATTCTGTGTTGTATTATGTTGTATGTAATCCTGTACGCTTGATACGTAATATAAATATACATCATTCGTCTTTTGGTGGTTATTCTCGCTTGCATTAGCTTCAATAAAATATGTAACCTACTTGCATCCCCTAAATATATTTATAATGTATCCACAAGAAAGACATCGATGATGATGATGCTGAAAAGTTTGCAGGAATAAAGGATTATATATTTCTTATGTAATGTTTAATTCACACACGCACAAATAATATATATATACATATATATATATATATATATATATATATATATATATATATATATATATATATATATATATATATATATATATATATATATATATTTGTGTGTGTGTGTGTGTTTGTGTGTGTGTGTGTTTTAATTTAATTTTGTTCTCCTTCTTTGTCATTTTGAGGTCACTGTCATGTACCGTTTATACGCCACACTCGCATACTGTTATGTGCAACGTTATATTGTATATCAATCGGTACTTATTGACAGGTTCAAAGAAACAACACGTTATAACAAAATAATCCAAACTTTCAGATATACATTGGACGATCTTCAACAATCGGCCTGACATTATCTTCGAGTTTTCGAAAGAATCTCCAAAAAATCAATTGCTGTGCCATTTTATACGGGTGATTAGTGGATCAATAATCTTGAAGCTAAGAGACTTACATCAAAATTACCTGTAACCAAACTTCTCTTTTCAATACTTCGAGCGTTCTTCTTTGTTGCTATTTTTGTACAAGCTTGCTTGACGGATATTCCTCATTTTGGCAAGTTGTTACCTTGTATAACATATTGATTATTTATTAAATTATGTACAGGATATACTATCAACTTGGCGTTTTATAACATTGAATAAAAACATACCAAAGACTTTGTTTGGTTGTTTCAGATGGTTATGACGTTTGAGAGGTATCACTTTATATCTCGGACTACAAAGCATTATATCGGATTGACAGTGTAAATCGGGTATACGGCTGACCACTGTGCCAAAAACTTTAATTTGGATTAACATTATGGATTTGGCATACTGCTGACTACCTTACCAAAAATTGGATAAATATGGAGATAAATTTAATATTCAGTTTATGAATTTGTGAATATGAATAATGTACTGGCCGCCCCAAATCACAATAATTATTCAGATGCTGTATCACTGGACTTTACACATTTATCTTACCGTAACTTTCGATTATTTGGAATACAACAAGCCAATGAAGTCATTGCTGGTAGTAAAGGAATTAAGAGAATGTAATGTTCTGAACACAGCATTTCGCCTACTTGAACATCTTGATCCAAATTGTTATACCTACACGAATCATCTGGATCATCACTTCATACGGTATTGCATAATATTGTTGATCTAATGAATCAACCACAAGAAGTTACATCGTACGCGTTAGCATTAGATTCCACTGAAACTTTACATTTGCAGTATTGTGTGTCACATTAATATTAGACCCAGGTCCAAAAGTTTTAGCTTTAACGATGTAAACATCGCACTCGGCAAACTTAAGCGTAATAACTTGATTCACACTTTTGCATTGCTAACTGGCATATATTGTACATCTTACTAACATTGTCACTCTTTACACAGTTAAACAAATCTTTATCACTTACGGTGTCTGCGATGAGATTATTAAATAATGTATACATGCATGGAAAGAAAACGCTTGATGATGGGTATGATTCCTTTCTACTTGCTGATATTTGCTACATAGAGTATACAGTAATAACCGTCGTATTTACAACTTACCAATTTTTCTACTCTATGAATTTATTGGATTGGATCTTCTGTAATATGCAAATGTAAAACTATTTTACTTGCCCTAGCAGTCAACCTCCAGCTGCCAAAGAAATATGTCGGTACGATGACAAATTTGGAGCAGCAGGGAGGGAATACAGATCAAGGGTAGGAGCGTCCCATTTCTGAAATCAAAACCTTCTAAGAAAATGGCACCAAGGTCAAAAAACAATAAACCGAGGCCTCTAACGTACCACGTACCCCGCTGCTTTATTTTTCTCATGACATCTGTGTGTCCAATTTTTATGCGTCCTCATTCCCCGAACCGAGACAATTATGTTGGTCCTCACTGCCCCTGATGCTGTGTGTGCCCCTAGTGACGTTTTCACTAGGACAGAGTCCTTGGCAAAGTCAAAGGTGTAAAAAAAAATGTAGCAGCCAGCTGACGTAATTAAATCATTATTACATCAATAATAATGAGCGATACCGCGCTAACCCTGGTATCTCGTACAGCGACTAGAGGCAATTGAGAAATATCTCCCCGTCCGTGACTCTGTCAAGCAACAACTACAACAGCGTCAGGAAGCTCGAGTGGAATTTGCAGAGGATACAGCAGCATTATTTAAACCAGTTACAAAATCCACTGATATGCTCTTGCTTCCATTAATAGACACAGCTAGATCCACGATAAAAAACGCGAGACGAACTAAGGAAACAAAAAGGATTCTCCTGGAGATGGCTGCTCAACCACACCAGATAATGGATAGTCTCTCCAACATTGAGGCCGACATTGGTGTACTTAAGGATCGTATTCCAGCGCTGGATATATAAGAAGAGCGGGTAATATTTAAAGTTGATCTAGTAGATAAATTTACTTAGGAGGTTCTTGCAGCTATCAGGAATAAAGAACAATTACTTGATATTGCTGAGTTTGGGTTTAACTAAAAAGAAATATATGACAAACCTGAGTATGTTAAGGATTTCAAAGATAGTGCCGAGTGGCCTAAATACATGTATCGCATTATTTTCAATCTTCCGCAAGTCAGACGTGATGATGAGCGTTTTAACACTTTTAGTGGATCGATTGATGAGCGCATTAAGCAAGTAATACAAGAAGAGAACCAAAACAAAAAGAACGAATGAATCAGTAAATTGAAGAAGGGAGCCATAAAAGGAAACAAAAGCAAGACGAACTGGATCGTCAACCCGAGGAGCGAAAGAGTGAGAGGGTAGAATCTAGAGGATTACAGTAAAAGGACGGAATCGCGGCGAAGGCAGGCAAAGCCTCAGGAGGGAAGAAAGAAGGAGCAACTGGAAGTGGTATTGCTACTCGAGGAAGTGGTCTCACTGACCCATGCCCCAGCAACGTCCTTGCTGATGTTGATAGACTAGAAATTCTAATTGGCGGAAGATAGCCGGCAATTATTCACCAGAATTCATCAATGAAGCAGCTGATATTTGTCAGAGATTATTCACAGGTGGTATCATGGATATTCATGTTTATTGTGCCCTCATCGATGAAATCGTCGACGATTATCACAGCCACTGTTGCAATTAGATGAGTGACAAGAAAATAATATGATCATACATAATGTTCAACGTAGACCTGTAATTGCCAGGGTGATAAAATCACGATTACCAACATATAAAACGATATACGGAGATGGACTCGGCGATGTTGTTCAAGGTCTATACAGAAGGATAGCCCCAAAAGCAATGCCGAATGCAAAGCAACTAGGAATGAAAGCTATTGACGTTGTTCGTGATAAAGGTATTGATGCTGTTGGTGATGTTGTTAATATAGCATTCTCAGCAATAAAGGATAGACTAGCACGATTAATACGACGAAAACCACAGCCAATAAAATTGCCCAGCATTTGAAGTTATGCAAGCAAGTGTCGTACAATAATAAATCAAGCTGCAAATCAAAGGCTAGCAGAGTTGGCTGGTGTACCCCTACCACTGGTAGGATCAGAAAAAGAAAATATATAACTGCAAGTCTAATAGTGGGAAGTGGTCTTCGTGTAAGACGATAGTAAATATATTGAGATGTTAAAGCGTATATCTGATCCCGCATTAGACATGGATGCACCATTCCTCTAAGATGAATCGGTGCGTGATTATCAGTATTATTCTTAAGCTGCGCGTGTACCTGACGCAGAAGGAAGAATTGAGCTGCAAGTTCAGGACACAAGTAGATATTTCTTGTCAGCTGAGGCATTCATTGAGATCGAAGGTAGACCTTTGAAAGCAGATAATACAGCATACCGAATTGGTGATCGAGTTAGTTTTGTTAATAATGGCGTCATGGCGTTATTTGACAGTGCCACATACATGATTGACGGAAATTATATTGAATCATGTCTCGAAAACGTTGATGTTGCTACGACGATACTTGGCCTTGTAAGATACAACGATGATTACTCGAGGTCAGCTGTTCCGTCAATGACGTTCGCAAAGGATACTACTGATCAGCCCGAGCACAGAAGTGTAAGAGAAAGTGATGTAAGAGGCGCTGCAGGGGCTGCAACTATCACTGCAGTACTATCAATGAACGAAAATTTCAAATGGGATTTATATCACGTCGATCAATATTAAACGGTGATGAAGAATTTTCATGTGCCATTCCACTATCACATATCTTTGGATTCTGCAGACATGTTAGAAAAGTTATGTTTGGCTCTAAACACAACGTGGTACTTGTGACAAAAGCCGCCGACAATGATGCAATATGGCGTGCTGCTGGGGTTGATGCAGGTAAAGTAATACTAACAAAACTTTCGTTGCGGATGCCAACAATGTCTCCATTGCTAAATGAAGAACAACGGCTGCCCTCTTTGATGGACGCAGGTGGTAAATCAGTGTTGTCACGGTTGGCAATGACCACAGACAGTATTCAAAGTAATGTTGCTGGGTTATTCACATGGCAGATATCAGCACAACAAGGTGTTTCTGCACCACGACATATATTCATAGCGTTTCAGGAAACCGCCAGGGCAAATTCACAGGAAGGAAATCCAATGGTGTTTGACACGCTCGGGGCTAGTTAACTTTCTCTGAGAATAAACGGACACCAAGAACCGTCTGAACAAGTGGTGCTGAATTTTTATAATAATCATTTTGCACGTGCTTATCATCGGTTGATGACATTCATGGGACGTGATCAGAATGTTCATTCTGGTTTGCAGATGTCTCAGCGGGATTTCACAACATT
Source organism: Megalonaias nervosa (assembly GCA_016617855.1). Lineage (NCBI taxonomy): Eukaryota > Metazoa > Mollusca > Bivalvia > Unionida > Unionidae > Megalonaias > Megalonaias nervosa. The sequence goes on from JAECUM010032476.1 coordinate 19,840, forward strand.
ATATCCGATCTATTATTTCTCACTGGAACACTTGGATTTGTTCAGACAATCAGTCGTTGATATACACTTCCGAGCTCGTGTAGCACGACTGCCTCCTTGTCGCTATAGAGCAATCGCTGTTATACTGTCAGACAAAACAATGCTGCTTGAGGGTGTTGGTGGGCGAATGAGAGTCATTGATACCTCAGTGGAAAACATGTAACTCGATTGCAAGCAACCGGATACTATCAGTTATTAAATTGCTCGTGATATTATGTCATAAAATCACGTTAATGTTACTCTGACCTGTGGACAGATAAAAAGCTACAATCAGCATCAAAAAAAAATTTTTAGAATAAAAATATGTCTGAAATCCACAGCGTTGCAATACCCAAATAAATTATCACTGACAGAACGTCAACCCAGACACTTCAATGACGCCAAGAAATCAAAGACCAGCGTTAGACTTGATCTCTCTACGGGCGCCATGAAGGACACAGCACAGATGGGTGGTATATTTCCATTTCTTGCAGTTATACCACCTTTGATAGCCGCTGCAGCCCCAGCTATTGCAAAAGCAGCTGCACTTGGTGCTGTTGGAACTGCCGCTGGGATGGCATTAAAAAAAGCTACAGGACAAAGACTAAAGACTTCCAAAAAAGGGGCGGGGTCCACGACTGCCGAGAAACCCCCATTCGTGGTACGGTCGAGGTCTGAAACTGCCCGGGACACTTCGCTAAACGCAATTGTCCAATTTTGATTTACTTGATGCTGCAAATGTCCAATTTGATTTACTTGATGCTGCTAAGAAATTGAATATCAAAAACATTAGAGGTGTTTTTATGAGTGATTAATTACCAAAACAACCAATGATCCAAGAAACCGGTATCATTAATCTCGAACGAAGTTCTGGCCCTTCCGCCAACGGTGGTAGGGGCACTCGCTGGGTTGCATAAACGGCTGATCCACGTGGAGCTGTTTATTTTTATTCGTATGGACTGGCACCACCTAGAAAATTTGTACAATATACCAGCAGTAGAATGCATAGTACCCCGATCTAGTATTCAACATTGCCAACTCAGACATTAACAGATCCACCAATATGCGGTCCAGATGTGCTTGCTGTGCTCAATGCTGTGTCAAGGTCATCATGGACCACCAACGGTGGTCTGTCGCCGCATAAAAGTCGTGCACGAATACACAATTGGTCGTTTTAAACAGATTAATGTTTCATAATGGTAGATATTTACAGAAGATCTGCTAAAGGCAAGCCACAGGGTGACTGATCTAAATGTGCCACCCTTGACAAGGTCAAGGATGAGCTTGCAATCTTTTGCGTCTCGCTGATGTGGACCAAAATGAAGTTGTTTTTCACGAGCAGCAAGGACGGTTAAAGACGAGCAATATCCCGTTGACAGATATTATTCTGCGAGTTCCAGGCGCGACCGAAGTGGTGTTTGCTAAAAACGGTAAAATTAAAAACTCGGAGGAATCAGTTCTATCACTCATGGGAGAGATTACCGGATGTATTAGAAAAATTGGCGACATTATATATGGCGATCTCAATATGAGCAGAAATACAATTATCAATGTGAGAGAACCAAAATCAGACCATGACGTGGCAACAATAAAATTCGTGGATAACAATGACGCTACGATAAGAACTGAGATCAGTAAATGCGTTGTCAAAGCCGGTGATGCAATGACTGGCGATCTCAATATGAGCGGAAATAGCATTGCTTATTTGAGAGAACCATAATCAAACGATGAAGCTGCAACGAATAAATATATGGACAACAGCAACATCCCGATGATGACCTCGTTAATGACAATCAATGATGGATTGGCCACGTTTACATCTGAATAAGCTAATTATGCAACCACGTTTACAAATTTTCGTAGAGAACAAATAGAACCATTACAACAAGAATCGAAATAATTAACAATGAGCTCACTAACTCGATAAACACTGAATTCGATAAAATCAAAAAGATTGTCGATGGTGTACATCATACTACTCCGCCCATCAACATGTCATACACAGTAGCATCTGGAAAATCAAGATGGACACCACAACAAACTGCCTCCATCAAACATACCGCTGAGGTTGGCGGTATATACAGGCTCTCAGTATTAGGCAGTTCAAAATTTAGGATATCTGCTACAATATCAAGGGGTGTGAGTAGTTCGGTTGGTAGTGAATTTTCTTCTCAAACTATATTAGTGTTATTAAGGGCAGGCGAAGCGGAAACGTTCGTAGTGGAACTCGAAAACAAAGGCTTGTTCTCAGCCCTGCACTTTTGGTTTCTTGAATTTATTGCCAAACTACCACCTACTTATAGAGTTAGCACTCTGCACAATGAGCAAGATAGCTGATCCCCTTTTTCCTGACTATGTCAAAGGAGCATGTATTGACGTTCAGCGTTTCAGATACGAGCAAGCATGTTTGTGGCAAAGCCAACTGAAAAATATCATTGATGCGCATACATTTAAACAAAAAAATACCTCAGACGTATCGTTGTTATTGACATAATTGTAACGCTGCATCCGCCGTAGTCGCTGGAACAGTAACTATAATCGGAAGATTATCATCCACATATATAATAGCACCAGTAATAGGAACTCGTGTTGCCATTATAACCGGTGTTGCTCGTATTCTTAATATCATCGCAAAGAAGCTATCCACATGTGCTGCTGATAAATTACACGAACATACAACGTTGCTATCAGGGGCAACACGAGCACACGCCAAATTATCATTGCTGATATCATTAGGGCTCAACGATGGAATAATATCAGATCAGGAATTCGCAGAAATGATTAAGGTCTACTATGAAGCAACAGCAAACCAACCCCTTGACTCTGTCAAGGATTAGAATCCCCTTGTCGGAGACAAGGATTTAAATGAGGAGGTAAATAATAATGTCGCAACATGATTAATCACTTCGATTGCTAGAAAAAATTGTCTCTAATACTACCCCATCAACAACGACGATGATATCAGCAAAATCAACCAAGCTTGAGTTTGACGTTAGCTATCCAACGGATATTCCCACCAAGGAAATAGCGCTAGCACAATTAAGAGTATATTACAGCTGGCCAAATATTAGAGCAAAGTCATTCGGTGGGTTGCAAGCAAATAATTCACTGGTATTTGTTTATAAAAATAAGCCCGATGGAATACCAGACTGGAACGTAGTCGGTATCCCCACGGGCAGTTATCAAATCTAACAGATCAACGATAAATTAAATCTATCGCAGGAAAAGTATCCAAGGTAGCAATAACTGTACACGAGCCAACGTTATATGCCAGCGTTGTATATCAATCATCGATCCGTCAAGTACTGGGCTGGCCAGAGATAGCACCGGTTCATCAAGGATCATCAGAACCTCAACGATCTGACTTTATTATAGAGAAGCTTGCATTTACAAAATATCCAGAATATAGAAAATATAAGACATGAGAGGACGTACCACAAGATATAACTTTCCGTGTTGATGGTAAAAATTATATCAAATGGAAAATCTATGATGTAATTTTCACTGAAGAAATCTTAAAGCAAAAAACTAAGGCTGGAAGTTCTAGTATAGCCCTGGATAAAGAAATAACACAAGAACATTCGCGTGTACATGACGAATTACAACAATTATTTCACCAGTAAACACATGAGTTTCCAAATGATAATCTTAAACGAAAAATCATTAAAAAATATACAACGTCTGAACCAAGTGAAATCTGACGCTGAATTATTACATGAATCTGTGATGAAGACTGTAATTCATAAAGGTCATGAAATAAGAATAGGCTTTACAGCTGACCCGCTCCCACCCTTACCCAGATGAAACATACAAGGATCATTTTCTTGCGTATTTTAAGATCACAGAAACAGATCTGCCAGCTTTTAAAATGCGATTGCTCAACGTTGATGATATGCAAATAATCCTCAATGATATCTTTAATGAATATTTTCCTAAAATCATTGAAGCATAAAAAGCGAAATCAAATCCTCCAAATATTCTCACACATAACAACGACCCAGACGGTGGTGGTCACAGTGTATCACCAGGTGTTGTCAACATCACATCAACGATATCTGTAAACCTCGTATGTGATGATGCTGATGGAAGCTATCAAGTAGATCTTGAAAGATCCAAACAGGCACAGCAGGGATATATTCTTTATTCATTTACCCCTGAAGTTCCACCTAAAAATTTGATTGTGTTAGTACTTGTTAATCCGGTTTATCTGCGATGTCATAATCCGCTGTTGTCACGGATCCATTTCAGACTTACTGACCAGCGCGGACACCTGCTTGATTTAAGAGAAGAATCGTTTTCAGTAAATTTGTATGTAAGATCGTGAAGCGATCCGAGCTAGTCCACCATCGACCCCCTTCTCCCAGTGCAAAACGCCAGAACTCTGTCAAGAGGTTTAAAAAAGTGTTTAGCCCTGACTACTGTCACTGCTACTATAGTGGCAGAAAGATATATATATTTTGTTCTCGCTGGCCGTTACTGTCCATGGCTAGACCGTTTTGCGGTCCGACATAAATTTCCTTAGCTGTCTTACACACGCGCCCATAATCTTTTTTTGTTTTATATTCTTGAGACAGCTCTGATCTAATTTTCTCTATCGCCTGTGCGAGTGGAACGAATTACTGAATTTGTTTATTGTTACATACACAAGCTAGCGATTGTGTCATTGCCTGTTGGAGTAATTTGACAAGCCTGTATTCAGCTGCTAATGTGTATCTTCCTTCAGATTTTCGTTCTTGTAACATTTCAAAATCATTTGTGAATATTTTCAGGATCAAGATGATAAGAAAGTCGGATGCTAGCATCGGAATCGCTAGTAATCCAGTCATGTAATTTTCAATCGCAGAAATAATCGCATTAATATTTTCGTAACTCATTATATAATAAAAATATTTCTTTAATATGTTAGCACACTACATAGTCGTTGTTTTGAGAAGTATAAATAGACAGTAGGAGCTAAGCCAGTTTCTTTTAGCCAATTTCTTTCAGCCGTTCAATGGGGTCCCTTCATAGGGTACCCTTCTATGAGGCTTGCCTTTCCATGCGGTCCCTTCATAGGGTACCCTTCAATAAGGCTTGCCTTTCCATGGGGTCCCTTCATGGGGTACCCTTCAATGATGCTTTTCTGGCTCTTGTTGTGCTCATTACTCTTACTGTCTATTTTTACTATGAAGGGAGGAGGGGAGTGTTTTTCATTCATGGTCATGGACACACCTCCCGGCGAATTTCTTGATACGAAACGAAACTCTAGAAATTGAGAAGGCTGGGCGAGTAATTTCCACCGGACTCTACGATCAACAGGAAAAAGTAATAATCATTGGTAACTCACCACCCCCAAGGCGAATCCCTTGGGAATTAATAAGAGCACATAAACACACACACACACCTGCGCATTTAATTGGTGAAACGCTCTATGATTTTAACACTAAACCATTGACTAAGGTCCGACCTTAAGGTCTGGTCTAACCCACAATTCCCAGGATTCAAGTTCATTTCATGAAATCAGGTTCTATTTTCCACTGAGAAAAAATACCTGGAATTTTCTCGTAAATCCGAAAATAACATTCCTGGGATTGCATTCCAAGGGCGTGGACTATTATGACAAGCACGGCTATTGTTATCCATAGACACCTACCCTTGTCTCCCTTGTCCCTGGACAAAGACAATGGTGTTTTTTGTCCCTGACTATGTCTATGTCCCTGATAAAATCGGTAGGGGGGCGGCTAGGACCACGTAAAGGTACATACGACATGTGAAAATACGTTGAAATGGACAGTAGTATAAATAGACAATTATAACGTGCACTGTTAGTGGTAGGAATTCTGATTGCGTAAAGATCTGAATGCCGATCAATATTTCTTGTAACACATAAACAAGCTAGGTTATTACTGACTTGGTACTGTTTAATCTTAAGGGAGTTATTCCCCCTGGTGGCTAGCACCAGGCGCTTTGTTCAACAAGATCGCACTGGGAGTGTTTTCCAGAGTGAAATATTGAAATGCTGATTTGGTTATCTGCGACACGGCGTACCGAAGCTGGAAAAAATATCAAAATGTTTGGCAGCTGCACATATCGATGAAAATATTATTTCTTCGCCTGTCTGTGGATTTACAGATTTAATTGGTCTTGGATGATTATTATTTTTTCCAGCATTTCCCCGTGCAGAATTCTGACTTGGTGTAATAGCCTGAAGATTTCTCAGAGAATTATTCCTTGGATCTGAATCAATGTGATCAATCACAAAACCATTTTCGATGAGGCCATTGTAACACTCATACACAAATCTTTGGAAGTAATAATGTTTTTTCGAACCGCTCTTCGCGCTAGCGTTGATCATGAGATAACCAGTATTAGTGACAAAAACGACTGGGGTTTTAAGTTAACATTTTCTGATTACACCAGCACGCTATGCCTCATAATTCTTAATGATGGGATGCGCTCGGAACTCATCGACGTTATTTCCTTGCTCCATTTGTATAGTATATATTCTTTGTCTAAAGTATGTGGATCAACCCGACTGCTCAGAAAATCTAGCGAAATAGTCTCCTGCATCTCTTATCGGAGATTCATTACCAACACTTTTTATCATAATACCGTTTTAAAGCTCTGTATTTTCTACTTCCACACGTTACGCACAACTGCGTTTCCCCCGACCCCCTGTTGCATTTCAAACACGTCTTTGGTCCATGACTCCCTCGGCGTACACTCTACAAGTGATATGCACAGAAATCCGTTACACATGCCTTACTACAAGGAGTTGTGGATCCATTCTCTGTGATAAACGTGACCCTGTTCGTGAATAACGAAACCGTGCTAGAACCGTGGGTGTTGCAGTGTTAAATAAAATTCTAGACCAGGAATGTTAACTGGCATTGACAAACCATACTACGAGAGATCATATCCGGTGACTGCAATTGTTTATGGGATTTATCCGTTAAATAAGCCTGATATTAATGCACTATTGAAGTTGAAGACTTCATTATCATTGTCCTTGTCCAAGGACACCGGGGACAAGGCCACAAGGGTTCTGAACTGTGTTGCTCAGAGGGTCATGGAACACTTTACAAACGCATTACGAGGGAAGGGACTTACAGATCTGCGGTGTCAGAAGATAAACCAGTGGGAGGTTGGAATACGACAAAGTGGAGCCACGTTCAGCGACATAGGAGAACTGCAGACACGACTGAAATTTCCAATCGAGGTCAGAACAATAACTGACAAGATCTTGTATGCCGTTAAATATCAATCAAGAGGTGCTCCGATAGTGATCGTTGATCATACCGCGTGGACGATATTTCCCCGAGAGAAGCGAGTGCTCGCATCCAATTTTATCGGAGGTTGTAACATATACGATTATATTCATAAGATCAATAAAACCTATCCAGTGTCGGTGTGGTTGTTCCAGAGTAATGAAGAAGGTGTGGTAGGCCAGTTTGTGTTACCATCCGGTGATCTTTATCGTTCGGAATATCTCCATGAGAAAATGACCAAACTGCGCTGAAATACACTGACCCTGTTGAAACAAGGAACGACGAGATAGAACGATTGCTCAGTAATTGTTTTACTGTTTCATCAGTTGTTGCTCATTTTGCTGCGAAGAAAAATTAATAGAGACCGATACGTGGAGAATTTCTTGAAGACGTTTCTCGATCGTGTGTCGTGTATGAACACGGAGGGTTATGGAATACCGAGTATGACTTCAACAAAGTTATCTCAGTTGACATGGTTGCATGTTATCCTGGACATTTTCTTGGTATGGATGAGTGCGCTCCGTACATTAAGCGATTTGGACATCCAACACATGAGATGACCAGGGTTGCGATCAATGGTTGCTTGCCCAATTTTGATCTGACTGGATTTGCTGAGATCGAATTGTTTCAGTTTGCCAGATGTGTTCATCCGGTTGTCGTTCTTTGGTTCGGACGGCATTTCAATAAACGAGATCCAGATATCAACCTAGTGGATTGCTGTGCAAAGAACTCGCGTGGCTGGGCTCCGATCGTGTTATTACGATATATGCTTGATGCTGGGATCCTTACGTCACTCACAGTCAGTAATCTCATATCGCCCACAGAAGCAGGTTTGGATGCCAGGAACTACAGAAACCTGCAGCGAGTCTGTGGCAAAAGATCTGAGCAGAAACATCATCGGAAAATTTACTCAAGGAGGCTCATCGAATCATCCATGACGTTGTACGCGATTAATCATCGACGATGCTGAGCTCGATTTTATAATCTCTGACACAAATAACAAGGGCACATTTGCGTTCAGAAAATGTATATCTGAACTATGGAACTAAATTAGGAACTATAGTGTGTTATTATGACGGCGACTCACAACGGTATACTTGTTTGAGATCGTCAATGCTTGCGTATGTTTCCATAAACCTGCTGTCCTTGATAAACGTATTTCCTAATACCGCGGTTAGAGTCGCCACAGATTCATTTTATATCAGTATAGAAAATATAGGATTGTTAGATGAAAGTGATATAGAAACTGGTGATGCTCCATGGTGGCCATGGCGAGTCAAGAATGAGCTGATACTTGATTATTCTGAATCTGCTGATTATAATCCCCAGATAGATCTGAGGAGATATATTACAAAAATAGTCAAATGTCACAACCATCGTCAGTACCATCGGCATATGATCCTGTGGTCAGACATAAAACTGTTATACATTTCTTGTACATAATAATCCTACCGATTTTCTTTGATTTCAATATTGAGAAGCGTTAAGAGAACAGCATCATCCCAAACAGAAGCAAACGCCTGGTATCGAGGAAGGCAGCATATGCTTAACTATCATTATGAGGCAGCTTAAATGTTTTTGAAAACTTGCGGCTGGGAATTGGGGAGCTTAATTTAATATATTTACTGAAAATTGTTTATTTTTATATACAATTCTTTTACATTGATTCACATTACTGATAATAGGGATATTGGTCTGCATCTATCAGGACCGGCTTTACTTTTCCCGTTACCTTTATAACTCGGCGTAATGAGGCCTCTTTTCCATACATCTGGTATAAATTTATATTTCAGTATGGAATTAAATATTTTTAATATAGCCGTTCTGAGTGTTGGGCCACTGTACTTGATGTGTATTTTGCAGCAAACTAAACTGGTTGCTTTGGATCTTTATAAGACTTGAGTTGCATTGTATATGTCCTGGTATGTGATTTCATCATCTATAGGGTTTATTTTGCATTAATATTTCCTCGGATATTGTTTAAGGCTAGAAACTGCTTGATTAGTTGTAATATATACATTATTGTCAAAAGAATCATAATCGTTTGCAGTGTACACGTCCGTGACGTAATCTGCAAAAGCATCGGTTACTTAAGACGGGTCAGAAAAGGTTTGACCACTATAACATATTTCAACACCTGCTTTTCGCTTTGGGGCCTGCATTTTTCAATAAGATATCAGAAAAATCACAAGCAGTCGCCGCCTGAATTTCATTAAATGACTTAGATACACAGGCATTACTAGCAGTACGCTATGCATTCCTAAATTCACGTTTTGCGGTTTTGTAATTGGCATACGATTCATGCTGATGTTACTACTCTATGGTCTTAAACTATTAACAGAAAGAAACAGAACCAACAAGTTTAGTAAAATCAACAAATAATTTATCTACATCGAATACAAAGTGAAAATTTAAAAGACACTTGAAATATTGTGAATGAAATCCAAAATAATTCAAAATGTTCTATCACATGTTCAAAAGTATAGAATGTTCTGAATGAATTTCAACAGTATTGAATGCTTGACGTGCCAAGATTCTTGAAGGTCCTTATGTACCACAGTTATGTAATCCAGAGTACTTTTGAATGAGGTCTCAGTAATCCCAAAGTATTCCTTTAATCCATATGGTCAATTAACACTTTGTTTCTCCAATGAATAATTGAAATAAATAATTCCTCGCACTTTATATCCTAACACAACCGCAACGTCTGATCATAGATTCCCAAAGACTTATATTAAAATAGGACTGAAGACTTTGTTTACAAAACCCTCTTTATATAAATCTCCACTTGACCTACGTTACAATAATATTTTCTAAATAAACTAATGGAAAATTCCAAAATATTGTCAATAAGTTCGCTTCTATATTATACCAAACTTGTAGACAAGGTTGGGCCTTGAACTGGAATATTTAGTAAATATACTAAATGGATGGACCGTACGCCTCGAATGCGGGATGTCGCGGGTTCGAACTCCAGCAGAGTCATGTCAAAGACTTTTGAAAATTGTATATCAGCAGCTGCCTCACTTGGGGCTCAGCATTAAGAGGTTAGTGATAGGTCTGGTCGTGAGGGTGTGATCAGGTGGGACATGATTCTACATGTCTGCGGCATGATATCCCAGACATAGCTATCAACTACCAAACTGCAGATATCGTAGCGATATGACTGAAAAATTGTTAAAGCTACGTTAAAAACAACATCAAATCCAGCAACTTTGAGAAAAATCATGACAAAATTGGATAGACTAGACTCTAACCTCAATCAGGGGCAAAGGTCAAGCATGTAATATAAATTAAATATACATAACAAAGAAGACCTAGTGACGCATATCTTAATTTCAAAGAAACGCATTGAAACAGATAAAATGTTTATAAATAGATTTGATGAACAGGCATTTATCTCTCTCTCGATCGATCGATCGATCGATCGATCGATGGATAGGTACGTAAAGTTGGAATGTCTTATGTTAAGTTTTTATTGATGAACAACCATATTAATCTGGTCACCTTCCATGTTACCATTACTTTCCTGTCACACCCTTTATTGTTCTTATCTCACCCCACTCAATTCAAACTAAATATCTTCATTTTCTATCACTGTTCTTCAGAAACACGAACCAATGAGGCACTCTATAAATTATACATCTGATTGGCGTAAGACCACCGGTCATATAAGTGTGAAACACACATAGTTCATCTGTTGTCTCCTATTTGAAAAAAAGTGTATATTAGCTTGAGTATTGGGAATCACGGTTAACACAAGAACAAAGCAACTTTTTATTGTGCAGCAAACCATTAGGTTTATGGAATATTTACGTAAAAACAAAAAAAGAATATAACGCAATCATGGAATGAAAACAATGAAAATAGAGGCAAATACTGACAATAAAATATACTTTTTCCCAAAGTTCGCCTTCATTTCTGTCTTAGTCATACCCAATGCTAAAATAGAACTAGAAATGTACGAGCTACCTAGAAAGATGTGTGTTATTTTCAACAGTATTTTTTGAACTCACTCATAGATTCCAGCCATAGGCCACACATACATTTCAAAAGAGGTAAGATGACAATATAATTCAAAGGTTTCGCCCGCAAACCTCCAACTTCTGATTTTCTTTCTAACTGCTCCATGATTGTAATGTTTGTTGTACTTTTTCGGGGCGTGTAGGTTGTTTGTTTCCTTTAAGGGGGGGGGGGGGCTTGTTGTGTGGGGTTATTCGTCTTTTTATTATATTTGGTTTTGTAACTAAAACCAAACATGACGAATCACAAAAATCAAGTGGTACTTTAAGACAGAACTGCTGTATACATGTGTTTTGTTTTTTTTTTTTAATATTTATGCGACGGAGAAAAAGGCATGATTTTCTTTTGACAATTGATTGTTTAATATTGTAGATTCGACATACATGGTTATTTTCAAACTGAGACAGCAACTATTTGTGCCATACGTATATCAGTGATTGTGTTACGTTAGTTAGTTTTGTATTTCATGATATGCTTTTGTAATTTAACATTGTATGTTTGATGTAATCTTGTCCAAAATTAAGATCATTTTCTATGTGACCTGATTTATTGATTTGTTTTATATTCTATAAACAATACAGAGGTAAAATATTCTCAGTATGTATGGGTTTAATGTAAGGATTATTATTAATAGAGTTAAACATATTTATTTCGGTCTGGGTCTAGGTTATTGGATTTCCCGTACAATTTACCTCGGGTACCTGACATATTCCAGATTCTATAGTATAATTTTAGTCACAGACCTTCTATATATAAGATTTTATCTTGTAAACATTAAGAATCTTCCAGATTTAACTTTTCCATTTATTTATTTATCGTGTGCAGTGCATGCCCAGCCATTTAATAGCGTCATCATCAGCAAGGTGCCGAGCCTGCAGTCAACCGGGGAACTTTGTCCGTGTACAGTTGTTCACATTGAATGACATGGTCTGTAAAGCTCCACGGCTATAAGAAGAGTCAGTGGTTTGGCCCCATTGGACAAGGTTGACTGCACAACGACCCTGTCCTGTCCGGAAAAGGTTGAGCGTGGTCCACAGATATCGTGGAAGTTGAAGCCAGGAGAGCAGTCAGATGGATCAGCAAAGAGCGAGTGGTTTAAAACATCTGTTGAAGACCACTCATCACTGTATGCCAAAAAAAAGCTGTCATATCCTCCGACAAAGACCTAACCAGATTGGATGTCTCGAAGCCAAGCGGACTGCTGAATGTGAAGTGTTGTCCATGTACAGTGGAAGTTTATCACTGGAATAAACTTTAGTCAGCAGTTTTGTGGTTGCTTCCTTGCTACGAAATTGTGGAGAAGGAATGTTGCTGATAACCGGCAGCCATAGTAAAGGAGTAGGACGTAGTGTTCCAGTGAGTAAAACAGACTGAAAACAAGGAGATTGGTCGATAGCTCACCACATTATGGAGATTTTTGACAGGATTAGGAATCGCAATAATCTTTGCCAGGCGCAACAAAAACGGCATGCAATTTTCCCTAGTAATGCGGGTCTATATAGCGGCGAGTCATACCTTTGCCTTTGGGCCAAGACGCTTCAAAACTGCTGCTGTGCCTGATTTGTTGTTGGAGAACACCTTTTCAAGCTGTTGTTGTAAACCCCACTGGAGTAGTCTGATCTAGTTCACCTGACTTCCGAGGGCAGTATTGTTGCCACTCGTCTCGTAATTGACGTCGATACTGTTTCTCCAGGGGTGCTTTTGCCACTTGTAGTAAATAGCTAACAACAGCATTTGGTTTGACAATAGGGTGGACTTGAACTGGTAGTCGCTCAGCTGTGCCAAGTCGGGGAATCAATTCCAGCATTTCCGGCTAGTGAAGCGTGAAGTTGAGTGACCTTGTAGTTTCCTCCCAGCGAGTACGCCTAACAGTGTCCAGGGATTCAATTAGGTGATCGATCTGCTATGTCTGGGTCTCCAGATGCTTCATTCTCCTTCAGAAGAGCCTAACACTCTTCATCCAAACAGGGTGTATAGACTGGATGACGGCCACGATGGAATTTTCCATTAGGTAATAGTTTTTTACTAGAAAATGCAAATTCTTACCTGAGGTCAAGTAGACGGCTAGATAATATTGTTACTGTTGCTATAAGATATTGAGGTAGGATAAATTTTATCATGTTGTGTCCAGTATTTTATTTGGGCTGGAATGTATTTCTTCAAATATATTGTTTTGTAATTCAAGTGATTCTTCTCTGGAAATACAAAATGCTCTACAAAATTAATGTTCTTGGAAATAGAGACTTGAATTTATACTGAAATTTCAAATATGGATATATTCTTGGATTGTATTATTGTGATCCAACAAAAGACTGTTGGCAAATCAAAATTATTAGCATCATACGGGCCACCACAGGCACATCAACACCTTCTATTTTGGGTATAATTTGGATTTCCACTAAAGTTTATTCAGAAGTTTAATTATTAAGACTTGTGTCTGTAATTCTGGGATTATTTGCGATTTAATTCGCTACACCGTACATTTCTTTTTTACATTTTCACTTTGTATTCTAGGAAAATAAGTTATTTGTTGAATTTTACAAAGCTTGTTGCTCCTCATTCTTTTCTACTTATTTTAAAACGATAGTGTTGTTATAATAGTAAATCTGTCTACTTAAAATGTCAGTGTCATGTCTTCTCCTATGTCTTCGTTTCCTCCTCCTCCAACATATATTACTCTTCTGGATCTCGTGCTTGAATTTCGATTATAGCTGTCTTCTTTAATCTATGAATGATTATAAATTTTTATTTTGCAAACTAGGAAGTTTACCTTCTCAATCCGTTTGAAACGTGAAGAGTTCCGTCCAGGTCAGTCATATTTGATGAAGATATTATCGGCAATATAACACTCATGAACAAGAGCTCTCAAACAACTATAAAGCATTCCACTCATGTTCAGTTTTGAATTTAATCAAGTACTTATCCCGACCTGGGAGAATCAATAAACGTTAGAATACATGCTCAATATGCCGCGATAGTACTAATTCCCGTACTGAGGTTGCAGTAGACTTGACAACCATGAAAATGCGTATATAAGGAGAGAACTAAAAAGAGGAATAATTTCATTATGCGCATCATACAATGTTTGTTTCTTTGTGTTTGTTTCTTTTTGTTTTGTTTTTTTTTGGGGGGGGGGTTGTTGTTTTGTGCAGAATTTTCTGTTTGTTTTTCCATTTATGTATGCATCATTACTGATAACATATCAACATGTTTGGTTATGCATCACATACCCATACATGACTACCACGCTTAACTGTTTTGCTGTATACTGTTTATCTCCTGACATTTTGGTGCCATAGCCTCTTTAAATCAGCTGGTACATCTATCTTAATCCAAACAATAATATATACCTACCTTCTGTATTATTATTATTATTATTATTATTATTATCAGAACTACTCCTAGCTGTTATAGAACGAGCATATACTAACTGCAATTATACCTTGCGATTATGTCGCTCGCTCGTTATGGTTTTATACTAAAGTTCACGTGCAAGTGTGGGTGGGTGGGTGGGTGGGTGTGCGTGTGTGTTAATGAGTCCCTTATATTGAATAATCTATCTGGTTACCACATCTGGCCTAAAAGTTAATTTAGATCGAAAATCTCAAGCGCTAGAACTCTATACCTCTACTCCTCAATGGATCCGCTGTTATTTTGGGAAGAGAAGAGGGGGCGTGTTGATGATTGGGGGTGGGGAAGTAGGTGGATTATATGCTTATAAGTAAAATTCAGTAGGGAGAACTCTTCTTTACGTCTACCAAATCAAACTATGAGTTTCCACTCCTTTTTGGCTAGGCGTTTCATATATAACCCGTTTTGGCATTTTCTTTTTCAACCACTTAAAATAATTGCTAGTGCCGGTCTTGGAAATTATGTTGCGGTGAGTTTTCTGTCTGCTATCGTATCGGTCAGTTCATACATACTATTATGATAGTAATACGCACCAGTGATACGTTTACAAAGTTTGATAATTCAATGGCCGTAAGGAAGAGCAGTTACTATTGCCAGAAACTATTTAAACGTACAGAGTTCTGGCTGTCAGAAATTGGTGAAATCATATATTCAATTCCAATTTTCGAGAACTCCCATGACTTTTCAAGGCATTATGACTCCTTAACCTTTGCATATCAACTAGAGATAGATAAACAAATAATCAAACAGAGGCATTTTCAAGCACTAATTTAATGATATCGTATACAATAGTAAAGCATTACGGTAATGTTTATAAATGCATTGAAAGAAGGGAAGAAATGTTTGCAAATAAATTTTGCAAATAGACAATCTCTCTCTCTCTCTCTCTCTC
>JAECUM010032477.1:0-25943 GCA_016617855.1 Megalonaias nervosa
ATTTGAGTCACTCAGCTCATTTATTATTGATTGAAAATATGATTGAAAATATGAGTCACTCAACTCATTTATTATTGATTGAAAATACGAGTCACTCAGCTCATTTATTATTGATTGAAAATATGAGTCACTCAACTCATTAATTATTGAATGAAAATATGAGTCACACAGGTCATTATTTTGAAAAAAAAAAGAAGACTATACAACTTTTGAACTATTCAAGCCCCCTCTTTTTTTCTAAGGCTGCAACGTTTACCAAAATTTATAAATGTGCACACTGCCGAAAAGATGCCGTTTAATAAACCGATTCTAAACGCATCCTCCGGATCTTAATGTTAGACTTAAACGTGATAATTATTTATATGTTAGCTGAATCAATTTGCATGCCGTACGTTATTCAGCTTGAGAATATTTCGTTTGTGACGTTTTATTTTAACTTGTATTACGCCAGGATTCAGTTTGTAAGACATATCTTTGTTGAATGTATTTGATAATGAAGGTTCATGTTCCGTTTCGTACTTTCCACTGGGTTTGTTTAGAAAAAAATAAATATATATATATATATATAGGCCTTACTTCAGATGAGCATCTCTCAAAACACCGATAGCTCCACTTGGTAATTTCCCCTCCTGAACTTCAGATATAAATTGGAAAAGAATGAGCCGATAAGTTTATTCATTTTATTATATTTTATAATTCACTTATTGCCATTTCAGAAGCTAATATTGTGTATTGTTGGAAAGCTAGTTTTTCCTGTTTTAATAACTGTTGAAGTTAGCGTACTTTGGACTAGTTCAAGTTAATTTCTAGACAACAATTGAAAAGCAATTTTGATCAGCTGTCCGCATTAGGCTGCGTACCGTTCCCCTAAAATGCACGAGAAATTTCATTCACAGTTCATCAAAGTAACATAGAGGTATACCAACATTCTTTCCATTGTGCTTGTTGCCAGTGCACACAAGCTCCCCATCATCCAGCAGACCATGATAACTGTAGAGCGGAACCTAACGTAAATCATCCTAGGCTAGTCATGACGTTGGTTTTTCTACATGTATGTGCATGATGAAATAGATCAGTACTGCAGGATAATGTTCTGCCTGGACATGCACTTACGATGTTTCCTGTATGACGTACAAAGACCAAGAAGCTGTGCAGTTGCTTATGAACCTAAATTGATATTTCTTTAAAATAAAATTACTCATTTTCAAATGTGAGTGATATAATTTAAATAAATTTTTGTTGATAAGATCAGCAAATCAACCTGATATGTAATGATGTACAGTGTGCACTTCAGCTATTTTTCATTAGTTTTGCCACGGACAGCTACGCGCATGTTCATTTACACCTTTACACGGTTACCGATTATGTAAACATTTACAAGCACTAAACTAAACTATGCCGTTTACGCGTGTAAACGTTGCAACCACACTAGCTTCCAAAACGTCATTAAATTGAAATACAGAATTATGCAATGTTAACCGAATCTCACTTTCGTGCAAGCGTGAATGTTGACATGAACGAAGCATGCTGGGAATAAATACGTGGAGTATACATGTATACATATATACATGTATATATTAAACTATCGTGGTTTTAATTGCTTGTAAACTAGTTTAACGAAATTCGTGAAGGTGAAGAAACAAACATAGCTGCAGGTATTTATCGCCTTAATTTGCAAATTTCACGGAAAGATTAGAGGCTTGTTTCAAAATTGTTCCTCTTTACCGGATTATTCTGCTTTGATTTGATTATTGTTAATATTTTCATAACTACACATGAAGTTCTGATTGTAAAAAATGTTTTCGATGCAATACATTTTCTTTGTAACATGACAGCAGAAATGTATGTCTACTATTGTAATAATAAAACACATAATATTCATACTATCTCTGTTTTATCCTCTCACCTTTCAAGAGAATCCGATACACATCCATTTCTTGTCACCGCCAAATATCTCTCTAAGTAATATATTTTATCTACAGCGTAAGCTTAGAAGCTTTGTTAAATCAAAGATACTGAGCTTCCCCTGTATTTGCAACAATGGACAAAGTTTTCATAACACTTGTTCCTTTCTTTGCAAAGGACTACGAGAAAGAGGTTACAAAATCAAGGGACTTAGGAAAATTAGACTAGGGCATTATAAATATTCGAAACAAAACAAGAAAAATAGACGTTCGGCCTCAGCAGCAATGTATGTTAGACAAAATTCTAACGCTTTGCAAAAAAAGTCCTGAAAAAGTTACCACTTAAAAACGAACATAAGGGACATTTAAGTGTGATCCAAACTAACTAGCGGGCATGGACAAACTTGGTTGTTTTAAGCGTGAACTTAATGGTTGTAAGATATGTGATATTCTATTTAATTCGGACATAGTACAGATCTTGAAAACACACACACACACACACACACACATATATATATATATATATATATATATATATATATATATATATATATATATATACAACAACACATTTCATGTAATCCATGAAATGTGACCTGTGTTTGAACTATAAAACGCAGCATGTACGGGTAACCCAACGAAATTTACTCGTTAGGATGAAGGGTCATTTTCGGACATATGAATGCAAGGAGAAATAAAGTGTGCCTAAGGTTTTAGTACCAACTGTAGTCAAGATTATTTGAAAGTGACTGACATCTAACACAATAACTGCTGGTCGAAAACTGATAGAAGAAGACAAAAAAATGATGTGTTAACCTTTTAGAAGCTGAAATTAGTTTCGTTATACCACCGAAGTTGTAACCTCAAAAGTAGTCCCGTGCACAGTTTATGTTCTTTTGTTTTTCTTTCTTTTCAAACTATTTTTATTCATACTAAACATCGCGTGGCACCATTGAGATAGTCTCTCTCTCTCTCTCTCTCTCTCTCTCTCTCTCTCTCTCTCTCTCTCTCTCTCTCCAGCAGTTAAAACGGATCGTTGCATTTCCGGAAACTCTAGGAAAATACCGTTTCCAACTGTTAGGTTGCTACCACAAATTACTGAGCATGAAATATGTAAAATAATGTATCATTTCTTAAATTCCTTATCTCATTATTTTTTTTTTTTTTTGTAAACTTGTTGTTTTCAGTGTCGAGAGAAAACTGTTGGAATGTCGATATTAGATACAATCTCTTTTTTTTCTAAGTAATCTTCAAAGTAAACTTAATGCCTTCAAAGGTAAAGCCAATGCCTTTCAACGCAAACCTAATGCCTTTCAACGTAAACCGAATGCCTTCAAAGGTAAAGCCATTGTCTTTCAACGTGAGCATAATGGCTTCAAATGTAAACCTAAAGCCTTCAAATGCAAATAAACCTAATATATTCAAAAGCAAACCTAATATCTTCAAACGGAAACCTAATATCCTCAAACGTAAACTAATGCCTTCAAAAGTAAACTTAATGCCTTCAAACGTAATCCTTACGCCTTCAAACGTAATCCTAATGCCTTCAAACGTAATCCTAATGCCTTCAAATGTAATCCTAATGACTTCAAATGTAATTCTAATGACTTCAAACGTAATCCTAATGCCTTCAAATATAATCCTAATGACTTCAAATGTAATTCTAATGCCTTCAAACGTAATCCTAATGCCTTCAAACGTAATCCTAATGACTTCCAACGTAATCCTAATGCCTTCAAACGTAATCCTAATGCCTTCAAACGTAATCCTTACGCCTTCAAACGTAATCCTAATGCCTTCAAATGTAATCCTAATGACTTCAAATGTAATCCTAATGACTTCAAATGTAATTCTAATGACTTCAAATGTGATCCTAATGCCTTCAGACGTAATTCTAATGACTTCAGATGTAATCTTAATGCCTTCAGATGTAATCCTAATGCCTTCAAATATAATCCTAATGACTTTAAACGTAATCCTAATGCCTTCAAACGTAATCCTAATGACTTCAAACGTAATCCTGATGACTTCAAACGTAATCCTAATGCCTTCAAACGTAATCATTACGCCTTCAAACGTAATCCTAATGACTTCAAACGTAATCATTATAAACGTAATCCTAATGACTTCAAACGTAATCCTAATGCCTTCAAACGTAATCCTAATGACTTCAGATGTAATCCTAATGACTTCAAATGTAATTCTAATGCCTTCAAACGGAATCATTACGCCTTCAAACGTAATCCTAATGCCTTCAAACGTAATCCTAATGACTTCCAACGTAATCCTAATGCCTTCAAACGTAATCCTAATGCCTTCAAACGTAATCCTTACGCCTTCAAACGTAATCCTAATGCCTTCAAATGTAATCCTAATGACTTCAAATGTAATCCTAATGACTTCAAATGTAATTCTAATGACTTCAAATGTGATCCTAATGCCTTCAGACGTAATTCTAATGACTTCAGATGTAATCTTAATGCCTTCAGATGTAATCCTAATGCCTTCAAATATAATCCTAATGACTTTAAACGTAATCCTAATGCCTTCAAACGTAATCCTAATGACTTCAAACGTAATCCTGATGACTT
Source organism: Megalonaias nervosa (assembly GCA_016617855.1). Lineage (NCBI taxonomy): Eukaryota > Metazoa > Mollusca > Bivalvia > Unionida > Unionidae > Megalonaias > Megalonaias nervosa. The sequence continues at coordinate 4,496 of JAECUM010032477.1, forward strand.
CAAACGTAATCCTAATGCCTTCAAACGGAATCATTACGCCTTCAAACGTAATCCTAATGACTTCAAACGTAATCATTATAAACGTAATCCTAATGACTTCAAACGTAATCCTAATGCCTTCAAACGTAATCCTAATGACTTCAGATGTAATCCTAATGCCTTCAGATGTAATCCTAATGACTTCAAATGTAATTCTAATGCCTTCAAACGTAATCATTACGCCTTCAAACGTAATCCTAATGCCTTCAAACGTAATCCTAATGACTTCCAACGTAATCCTAATGCCTTCAAACGTAATCCTAATGACTTCAAATGTAATCCTAATGCCTTCAAACGTAATCCTAATGCCTTCAAACGTAATCCTTACGCCTTCAAACGTAATCCTAATGCCTTCAAACGTAATCCTAATGCCTTCAAACGTAATCCTTACGCCTTCAAACGTAATCCTAATGCCTTCAAACGTAATCCTTACGGCTTCAAATGTAATCCTAATGACTTCAGATGTAATCCTAATGCCTTCAGATGTAATCCTAATGACTTCAAATGTAATTCTAATGCCTTCAAACGTAATCCTAATGCCTTCAAACGTAATCATTACGCCTTCAAACGTAATCCTAATGCCTTCAAACGTAATCATTATAAACGTAATCCTAATGACTTCAAACTTCAAACGTAATCCTAATGACTTCAGATGTAATCCTAATGCCTTCAGATGTAATCCTAATGACTTCAAATGTAATTCTAATGCCTTCAAACGTAATCCTAATGCCTTCAAACGTAATCATTACGCCTTCAAACGTAATCCTAATGCCTTCAAACGTAATCCTAATGACTTCCAACGTAATCCTAATGACTTCAAACGTAATCCTAATGACTTCAAACGTAATCCTAATGCCTTCAAACGTAATCCTTACGCCTTCAAACGTAATCCTAATGCCTTCAAACGTAATCCTTACGCCTTCAAATGTAATCCTAATGACTTCAAACGTAATCCTAATGACTTCAAATGTAATCCTTACGCCTTCAAACGTAATCCTAATGACTTCAAATGTAATTCTAATGACTTCAAATGTGATCCTAATGCCTTCAGACGTAATTCTAATGACTTCAAACGTAATCCTAATGACTTCAAATGTTATCCTAATGCCTTCAGATGTAATCCTAATGCCTTCAAATATAATCCTAATGACTTCCAACGTAATCCTAATGCCTTCAAACGTAATCCTAATGACTTCAAACGTAATCCTGATGACTTCAAACGTAATCCTAATGCCTTCAAACGTAATCCTTATGCCTTCAAACGTAATCCTTATGCCTTCAAACGTATCATCCTCTACACATAATTTCAATATGGATTTTATTTTATTGGTATGTACTGGATGTTAGATTTGAAGGCATCCAGACTGGGATCTATCACTGCACTTTCTGGAGATTGGCTCCGGCGTGCAAGTGTCAAAGGAAAAAGAAATGAATGTTGGTAAACGTTGACCCTACATTGGTATATGATACAATTGGGAGTGACTGTATCTTGTACATCATACTAATGGTGGGTTAGGGTGGTATATACATGGTACTCCGACTGAAATATTGCTGACTTTATAAAATAGGGTCACGACTGCATTGTTGTTATGATTGCCACTACAATGTGTTCAGTTTGGCGGAAAACACTGTTACGATGGTACGTGTTGGATGGCTTATTTAATATCAAAATGGACTGCGTTCCTTTCTTCTGGATGTGTTGAACAGGCTTAACATACGTTTCGTGTTGAGGGTTCCAGATTTTGTTCGCATATTCCAGCTTAAATCCTACAAAGCTGAAGTCGGTCATCTCTTTTACTTTTGGATGGACATTTCCCTACATAACATTTAAGAAATCCCATCATTCTTGAAGTTTTGTACGTGATAATGTTAATAAGTAATTTGCACTATTAGTTATCACTCAGTCAGCACCACAACATAGAGAACTTTGTCATCCATGGCGTATATAAACTTCTGCCTGGATTATTTTTTAAGACCTGAATCGTGGCACGTTTCTTGGTGTTAAACTCAACCTGCCATGTGTGATTCCATTTAATCAACACGTCGAGAGCTTCCAGTCGAAGCAGGTGATCGCTGTAGTCATTGATCTGTTAGTACACAATTTGTCATTTACGAAGGGACAGACAGTTGCACGCAGGTTCTTGGAAACGCCATTTATGCTGATTAGGAACAGAGTTAAACCAATTATTGTCCGATGGGAGCGCCAGATGATACGGGAGCGGTTGTTAATGCGACATAATCCACTTTGGCCTGTTGCCTTCGGCGGTGTAGGAATGAATCGCTCCACCTCTGGGTGTCTCGTGAGTGTTCACAACATTATAGCTTTTGTGAAAATCTCTGGTGTGATGTTTAATGATATTCTTTTAAAATTGCAGTAGAAATATGCTATAATGAAAACTTAAAGTCAGGGCCGGATTAAGGCCTTTGGGGGCCCTGGGCACAGCCAACATAGAGGCCCATAGCTATCCTGACTTGTTCATAGATATGGTTACAGTGCTATTAACAACACTGCCTGTGAAATCAAACGATAATATACGGGGTCCCTTGAGCCTCGGGGGCCCTGCCTGTGAAATCAGACGATAATATACGGGGTCTCTTGAGCCTCCGGGGCCCTGGGCACGTTGCCCACTTTGTCCTATGGATAATCCGGCCCTGCATAAAGTATATATAGATAAATATTTAGATGGCTTTTTATACCTTTGTGGTGTCGCATCTACAAAGTTTTACGTAGTGACTTATCGTTCTTGCCGATCAAATAAATCATTTCACCAGATTCGAATATACATTTGCTACTTAATTTTACATGTACACTATATACCCAGGACTTTGCTGTTGAGCTGTTAAATTCTATACATACATATTAACATGACGTAGATGCAAGATAAATATTGAGCCCTTCACGAAGCTGGTTGAATGTCGCTTCAACGGCAGGTACGATAGAGTTATCTTTCCTATACATAGCTCTAAATATGGAAGAAATGCATGAGATTATTTGCCGGTCTGACCGAAAAGACATGTACAAGTGTGCAACGGGCCTATTCTTCATCATCAGGCCCACATGAACAAGGAAAGAGGAAGAAGAATGAAAAAGAGGGAAGAAGGACTGTATACTATCTTTACACTATAAATGTAAGATTTGAACAGTTTCACATTCTTGGTAGATATTGCTGTAGGAAAAAACAAATGATAGTAGTTGTCATTACTATTACGAAAATTTTATATTTCAATGTTTGAGTTAAAGATTTCAATTTAGCTATTTGTTTATTTACGGAATTTGGGGTGGGGGTCTTCAATTTCGACTGAGAAACAGACCACTTTGCTCTTTCATATTAAAACCAAACATGATATCATCTCAGAGATCTATGTGTGTTTTTCTTCTCTTTCATAAAACTGCTAAGGTTCCTCCAAAACTCACTACTTTAATAGCAATATACAACAAGGTGTTTTATAGTTTCGCTGTCTTCTTTGCTGAGGGTTCGCATGACGAGTTGGTAGTCAACTTGATTTTAAGTAGAAAGGAGCTTGTAGTTAATATTCTGTTCACTTCGCGATACAGGAACCATCTGATCTTAGTCCAAGGAACAGCAGCACCAATATTCAACCCATTTTCGCATTAAAATGAATTATGTGGGATTTATAACTTTCCTTTACCAGTATATTATTTGAAAGCAATCTTCGCAGTTTTGATATTGCTGCACAGTAACACTGGAATTATTCAAAGATTTCTTTCGTGGCAAGATGGTTCATCTATAGGTAGGACTTCCTTGATTCTTTGAGTCCATTTTACCTTATATAAATAGGTGTAAAATTATATTTAATTGAAAAATTATCATAAGACAAGAATTGCCCGTGCCATCTAACAAATCATGTATAGATCTGATTCCTTTATCGTACCATAATTGATACAAGACTGGGCGCAAACTAATAACAAACATTTTGGAAATGAAAGGTATGTGCTATTTGTATTTACGTCTGCGTCTATTGTTTTGACATATCTTAGTGATTATTTGTCTGATTATGGGGTGTTTGGTAGATGTTTCTTATCTGAGAAATTACCAGATTTCTTGGTACTGAACTGCATTTACACGACTTTAAGGTAGCATGGATAAGTTTCGTAAATGACCAGTGTGAAGAATGGGTTTCTTGTGATATTCTCACATATGAGTTTTTATTTTGAGATAGGAATCATTCTATGCATTGGGAATTTGGGTCCCGTTTGCTTGCACGTGTCATGAAATACTGATTAGGGCTTTAGCACTTCTGTACTGATAAATCGTACCAGAGTGAAGCAACGAAAACCACAAACGTGTAAAATTCGAGACTCGTCAAAGTGTGGCCCTAGTTTGGATTAGAGGAAAATTATTTTTACTATTAGGGCATTTTATATAACCCTTCATTGAGAACGATTTGTTGTTTCTAAATTTTTGTAAATTTAGGAAAAACAGTGACCTCAGTCCACACTCATGCAATATGCTCAACGTTATCCATTTTATTCCCTTCTCATCTTCATCTGATGAAAATATATGAACTGGCCTGCTACAGCATCATTAAACCAAATTATTTCAAATTTTGTGTCTACCCTATACAGGCTTGCAAACTTTGCTCCAGGATTTCAAAACATCTTTCCAAAAATGGAATATTAACTATATTTATCAGATTTGTGAGAAATGTGTGAATTCATGTAAACATTATCCTTTTCTCACCACTATTTTAATAGTGATGTTTTTTCGTATTTATATTGTCTTAGTTGCACTTTACTGTTTTATTCAGATCAACCGAGAAGGTTTTGCCTAAAAGTACCATCGCACCATTACAAATTAGATGCTTGCGTAATCTCTCGTTATAACCTTTTTGCTGACCCAAACTATATCACATTTGTTTATTTAAAATCACTCTAAGTCCTGATACTTCTTTCTAAATTATTAGAAGTTTCACGAAGAGATATAATAGCGTAATCTAATGTTAGTGATGTGTTGTCTACAAATAGAATAAACTCGCGATATTTCGGCACATAAGATAAAAACAAAAGGGTACAGCAGATCACCCTGACTACATCCGATATCACCTTTAAGGAAATTAGTCAGAAAGCCAGTCAGCGTCTCAGCCACAGTAATATATGCATATAAATTCTTAATCCAGCTAGATATACAAAACTAAAGAATTTAAAAACTTAACATAAACGACAATAAATTTGTTTTAAACGCTTTATCAAAGTATGTTAATATTAAATACAAGTTGATTTATTTATTTGTGTATATTGCAGAGGGTCATAAATAAATGGAACATTTTCACCCATGTATTTACTAGTAATAAAACCTTCCTTATTATCTGAAATTAAAACATCTTAAAGATTTTGAATTATATTGGCAATAGAACCGAATCTATATGATAAAGTACTCTGAAAGAAGGTAAGCCTGTATTTGTACCGAATATATTAACTAAAGTTATAGTTACGTACAGGATCAATAGATTTGTCTTGTGTTAACCTCTACGATTCATTAAAAGAATTTATATTTTATCAGTCATTTGTTATTTTTAGTTTCTTATTTAACAGAGATTGCTACTCTTAAAGCGAGAACTGTGATGAGCGATAATTTCAGTGGCAGAAACAGTAGATTGAATCGCCATACGCAAAATCACAACATATCAAAAAAGAAGAGAATAAGAAAGCATAAATGCACCAATTCCTTCCATTTGTTCTCCGATCTTTACTTCTTGTCCCTCTGACTATGTAAAACCCCCACTGTAACACTATTCCATAATAAACAGTTGCCTGTATGTCATTTGTTTTTGCCCGCGCTCATACGACAGTATATATAACAGTATATCATTACAATACTGCATTTCTATATAACATCCATACGACTGATTGAAACAATTGAATGTAGTCTGCAACTATTAGTAATATACGTGAATTATAATAATTTTATTTGAAGCAAAAAATGTGGTCCCATAGGCAGAAATAAAAAGTACGACCACCTTTGTTTTACAGCCACACACTTACAGATAATAATATATGTGAATGATAATAAATTTATTTTAAGCAAAAATTGTGGTCCCATAGGCAGAATGAAAAGTACGACTACCTCAGTTTTACATCCACACACATACAACTATTTTCCGTAATCGTAAAATATAGAAAAGTATTATATTTATACACTTGTTTTTAATTTTGATTGCAAGGTAACGCAAATGTTTAATGATGAGAGAGAGAGAGAGAGAGAGAGAGAGAGAGAGAGAGAGAGAGAGAGAGAGATGAAGAAGCAAAGACAGAAAGAATAAATTAGAGAGAGGAAAAGACAGACAGAAAATTAGGGTTAAAAAGTTGAAAACTGATATAGTTCTAATAAAGTGTTTGCCGTTCAATGACATAGGTTTTTGTTCAATATTAGCTGCACAATTATTTTTCAGACGTGAAATTACGTGCATTTTTCTTTTTTTTTTTTAAAAAAATCGGTATTTATTCAAAGTATACAAAGTTTACAAAAGGTATAAATTTCAGTTATTAAAAAGTCTTTAAATTCTTCGTTTTTTAATTAAAGTTTTAAAAACCTATGGGGGTTGGGGTAAGAAATTATAAGCTAATATTACAGAATAAACAGCTTTAATGTTTTCCATTAATATTGCATATCTCTAAAAGAGCTATTCAATTATAATGAAGTAATTTTGTATAAAAAAGAGCATTAATTTGTATCAAAAAGAACATTAACTACAACTTGTCTCACTCTCTAGAGGTTGTGAGCAATACGTGAAGGGGACTAATTAATGTGCTATGTATTAAATAAGTTACCTCCCCTACATCATTTTTTTTATACTACCGTAACGGTGCGATCAAACATTTGTCCTAGCTTTGACAATAAACAAAATTTAAAAGGATTAATTGTCTAACAAAATTAAACTATGTTAAAAGCGTACAGATTATGAATAAATATGATGAAAAGGAGCAAAAAGTTACAAAACCGTAAAGGTAGAAATCAATATCAGTCATAATGAATCAATAAGTATACAAATTTTGTAGATTTCAACAGCTGATGGAAAAAACAAGAACATGCATACGTTACTTGTTGAAAGAGTGGCAAATTGCACGCTCTAAAACTAGACTGTCATACGCTTCAAAGTCTTTTTATTTCTAGTTTTCCTTGAGACCAAAGTCACACGAACTGTTTTGTGTTAATAAGTTTAGACTTATTCCTTTCTTCGTCTTCGACGACCTTCAATTGCTCCAAGAGTTTTTTTATTAGATCCTTAAGCAAGTAAATATGATGGCAACGTAGAAATTTGTTCCTAAAATTGTCTTTGACACAGAGTATAAACTACATACCTTGCGATGATGTATCGTATGATTTTTGTATTTGGAGATCAATGAAAGGTACATAATTGATCACTTTTCGAATTAATTGTTTATTTCTCCCGATCTTTTTAAAAGGTTCGGGTAACATTATTTATCATTTAAATCAATAACTAGTCAAGTTTTGATTGTGAAAGTAATAGATCTGACATAATGTAAGACAATTTTTCATTTGTACGTCCTTGAACACCTATATTTTCTATTATAAACATCGCGAGAACTTTGTCTATCGCATATATTTTGGAGTAAATTCTAACACAGAATGTCACTTTTCAGTATTATCAACGTAGTAATCTACTAATGTTCATGAATTGGAAAATCGGTTTCCAAAGAAATTTCCTTTCCTTTGATTAAAACTAATAAGCAACATTACAGGAGTGTTTCTTTTTTCCAAAGCAAATTTGAATTCCATTCTCGTAATTTAATTCTTGTCATTATTCAAACACTTTTTTTTGGTCAAAAACTTTGAAACAAACGTTTAAAATTTGAAGACAAAACGTTATAAAGATGTTATGTCAAGAACGCCATCAGTTGCCTTAAAAAATTACATTAGTCGGATTCTTATGCGAATTCATGTTATTCGTCGACGGATCCAGCTAAAACACCGTAGTATGTAATACTAATGCCGGCTTAATAGATTTTAATATCTGGAAAAGTTCTCAAATTGATTTATAGTTATCAGTTTGTATCATACTAGAACAAAAACAAAATTATCTTCTAGATATCTGTCAAAGTGATTTGATGTCGTAAAGGTTTTATACGGGAATAACAAGAGCGTAAATGGATTCAACAGGATATTGAAGTTTTGCTACTGTAAACGGAAGTAAAGCTCGTTAAATATAAATGGTTTCAGTCATTTCCAGCATCACAGATAAATAAATGTACAAAACAGACCTAGTAAAAAAACATTACTATGGATATTAGTATCCGAATATACATCTGCACGAATTATTGCAAACTAGCCGTAAATATATACATATATATACATACTTTCAAATCTCTGAATATAGTTCTTTCGAAAGCTTCGTATCAAGTTTATCAATCTGAGTGACAATTGTCTACGATAACACATCAGCTGTTGACAGGAAAAGCTGTGTGAAGTAGTTCCAAAATGCAATTCAAAGAAACAGCTACCAGCGTGATAAAAGGTTGTTACAGAGTCAAATGTGTTTTTGAACTACCCCCGTCTCACCCCCAAATCCCGCCAAAAAAATGTAACTCATGCAGTCAAACTGGGAATATTTTTGTTAATAAATTGCCTGATTTTTGCCTAAAGGTAAAGCCCTCTGCCCTATTCTAAGTTGCAAACTGAAGAAATATACAGCGTACGTAAAACATTGCGAGTTTTCCAAAATTGCCTCAAAAGCTTTGCAGGTGCGCGTGCATTCAAACAGACTGCATGTTGAAGATTTCATAACAAACTACGATAATGTATGATTTGGTCATCAGGTGAAATGTAGTACCCTATCATATAAGATTTAGAAAACCCTATTACTTAGGATAGTACAAAGGACGTTAAAGGTTGAGTCCGTCTTTGAAGACTTTTCATTAGCGACCAAAGACTCTGTCTGCCAGGTCCAGAATGATTGTGGTGGGATACGACAAAGTTTCTTCTACCTGACGTAGTCTTCTTGCTTCTTCTGAAAATAGAAATGACGAGTAGAACCCTGCAAATGTAGCAATATAGTGATCAAACATGCTATTTTAAGCGATTCGGAAAACATTCATAAAAAAATAAAACAACAACAACAAAACAAAATAAAATAAAACATGCATTGTCACCATTATTACACAAACACGAAGGAAAACTTTTCAAACATTTAAATATAAAAAATGCCCTTGAGACTATATGCCGGTTAAGTATGGTGCAGAAATTTGTTTGTCTCGATATTCCTTTCGTATTGTTTGAGTAAGATGCATTGTAGGAGAAAGACTATCATTCCTCTATTTTGAGACAGGAGATCGTAAAACCATTGAGATACCAATGCTCACGATATATGACGTGTTGGTTCTTATTGAGGGTGCGGTCCGGAAATAGCATATGTGTAACAACACGCCCTGGCATCCGATGCTGATGCATGGATACAGCCACATTCATAACTTCATCCAACCATGCAACATACGCATTTTGATATAAGAATATAGGGATCATACAATGCTACGTACGCATTTTTATATAAAAATATAGGGATCACACAATGCAGCGTACTCGTTTTTATATAAGAATAAAGGGATCATACAATGCAGCGTACGCATTTTTGTGCAAGAATATAGGAATCATAAAATTCAGCGTACTCATTTTTATATGAGAATATAGTGATCATACAGTGCAGGGTACGCGTTTTTATATGAGAATATAGTGATCATACAGTGCAGGGTACGCGTTTTTATGTAAGAATAAAGGGATCATACACATATTTTCTTGTATCAACGTTCGCAGAATCCCGAGGGGGCGGGATTTTAAAGTCCAAGCCCAAAGGAATAGGATTTCAACACACCGACGAATTTTGCAAACGTTGATACCAGAAGAAAAAAAAACAACCCCAAAACATGTATGATCGCTATCATTGCTGAGAAATGAAAGAAAAAAAAACTGTTATATTTTCAGATGCAGTGTTGGGTTTTCCAGGTGCGTTGGCTTTTCCAAACCCTTTACTACGAAGGCGTGCGCTCCTGATCTGATGTAAAATGGGTGTACATGAGCGTCTCGCAAACTTCTAAGGTCGCTACGCATTTCATCTGTCATTTCTGGGGAATAAGGTTACGCTCTACAGTTGTTATGTACTTCTGAAAGAGGAGCATGTATAAGGTGAAATTGTGTGTAATTGTAGCAAGCACACTGGAGAGACTGTTGGCATACCGCCACGCTACTTTCATGTTGTTGTGTTTTATATCCTATATATACCACCTAAAGCAGACAGCTGATCAAAATGGCTGATCTCTTGTGCTCGAGTAATGAACTTAAACTATTTCAAAATACACAACTTTTAACAGTTATAAAACAAGAAAAAATGAATTTTGCCAGAGTAGAAAACACTAACTGTTCAAAGTGCAATTAAGAAATTATGAAATATAAATGCTAAAAACGTTTAATATTTTTTTTCTCCAATTTTACCTCTGAAGTCCAGGAAGTGAGAATGACCAACCGGAGCTAGTAATCTTTGAAAAGATGCACATCTGAGGTAAGGCCAAGCTGAACCTAAATTACACCTATCAATCATACACCAAAATAAAAGGAGGTAAAGGAGATTTAACAATACCTAAGATATACTAGGTCTATTTTAAATAACCAGGATAACCAACGAGAAAACATCTGGGAGAATCTTTATCTTTAAAAATCAAGCCATGCGCAAAGTACAAAACTGTATGGCGGAACTAAAAGCAGCTACCTGTAATTTCGCATATATATATATATATATATATATATATATATATATATATTACACAGATTCTAACCATCATTTCATTAATACACAATCTGAATACACGTCGGTTTCTGTGGAGCTGACGACCTATAAATCCACTTTGCGTGTATACTTATTTCTCTCGCTCTAAGCGAACATGATTTGTGACGGCAAAAGAGCACATTTTATTTTCCTTCTTAGAAATTTTCTCTCTTCTATGCGACTGGGGAACGTAACAGGACTGCATATTTCCAGCCAATAAACTCACGTTGCGCTACGCATGGTTATTTACTGTGTATGTGGCCGGTAAAAAAAGAACAAGAATGACAAGACACAAGTTAACAATGTCGTGTGAATCGGATGCCGTTAATGAATACGGCCACATTCATACACCGTGTCCAACAATGTTGTGCATTAATTTTTACGTAAGAAAACCGTATTTTTTCGTGTTTAACGTACACCCAGCTGTGAACAGGATCGACCCTGATGTACCGTCACACCTTGCATCGTTTGATCAGGTTCTATTCTGTTAATTCTACTAGTAATGTCAATCAAAACTTCTTACATAGGATTTTTTGGATGAGGTTTATGAATGTGGCCGTATCCACGTATCAACATCCGATTTAACGCGGCATTGATGCCCAGGTGTGTTTTGTACTTGTAATTTTTCCGGGCCATAAAACAGAAAAAAGACACATCTTGAATGCATTGACTGAAAATATACAATCATATGATGTTTTTTTAGGCACACATAAGTGCGAATCCGTACATGTATAGGAAGCAAACAAATAAAACAAATAAACAAGTAAACAAACAAATTCTTTTGTTCCAGTGCACCTTACTTATTCTAAACCATAGAGATCACCTAATACGCAACGGGATCTTCAACTGGTCTGCTCCGCAGTACCCACCGTGTTTTTCTATGTGCATATCAAGTCAAAATAAGGTTCAAAATATGTGTAATTTCATGATATTGCCTGTCAAAGATTTGATTTGTGCTGCATTCCTCAATATGACAATCAAGTTCAATGACTTGCTAATTCGGTTATATCTCAATATCTCTGCGCAGTTGGTTCCCGTTTAAGACGCCCATGCACACTGAACGATTTGCATCTGCAGTAGAGGACAGAGAGAGCGCGCCGCACTCGAAAAATAAAGCCAGCATACATAATCTATGACTTCCTTAGGGAAGCTTTAAATCGCATCAGCAAATTTAAAAGGCTTTTCTTTATTTCTATGTAAGAGTATCGATCATACATTATTCTTTTGTATAAACGTTTGCCGATTCCTACGGGTGCATTTAAAGCATCGCCGTCTGGGCCTGAGCTCAGCGACCCCCTCAAAATTCAGCGAATGTTTATGCCACCTCGCCCACCCTACCCCCCTTTTTATTATCCCCGTAATAGGTTGACCCCTGGGTCGGCGAACACCATCCCAAGGTCACCTTACAATCAAAACATGTATGGTTATCAATTAATCTAGGGACAATAAATAATGCACAAAAAGGAAAAGACACACACACGAGCGCATGCACACATGCATATTGCACGCAATCTCTTGTGATACAACTTAGATAGGCTGACACAATTATACAATGTAAAGGTGACATAATCTTCGCAATATTACGGTATGAGTTCCTGTTTTACCGCATTGCACAAGTTATAAGTTCATGGCTGAGGCCTATTTTTTAAGAAATTGGTCCTCACTTTTGTTTAACTTAGCAGTATTTTGGAGTTGGGTGAGGATTATATACACCTAAATAAAGAATTCATACGGAAATTAAAAAAAAAAAGATTTAGACAATGCCTTCGAAAGCTTCATTTGAGCCGAGTAAGTGGGACTCTTTAAATATGTACAATCTGTAATCGAGGAGTTTTAAATCGGATGTACCAGGATGTACATTGGTCAACTACTAATGAAATACTAATATATTGGATACAGTCCAAACACCAATATTGCAGATACTGCCAAAACATACAAAACGCAGTAAACGTTAAGAATGATAGAGGAAACTCAAGTGATTATCTAAAACAATGTCTCATACACGTAAGTAAATACCGAAATAATACGAGGGGAGGTAGCAACAAAATACCATAAATTGTGCTAAATCTGGGCCAGGGAATCATGTCTGATGCAAACTCAACGTTTTTACTCTTTTTGAAACTGAAAGACCCATCTGATAATATCTGATTGCTGCTGAAAGTCTTTTTAAAGCAGATTTCCATCATGCAATGATGCCATTATACAATGCAAGAAAATAATTCGAATTATGACGTACCATTCTTATAGAAATAGTCAAGCGCAGTTTCAAAGGAGGAGAACATATGAGCAGACACAATGCTATTCCTTTTGAGCCAGTAACCACGAACATGGCGGGAAACTCTGTCTTCCGGAGACGTTGGAGGAATAGTCATCGCTCGGATGAATTGGGGATAAGCTTGAACTCGGGAACTGCGCATGAGCTGCTCCGAGGGTCGGGCAAAAGCATCTCGGAACTGATCAGGGTTATCGATTCGTGGGTATTCCGTCAAAACCAGTGTCCTTGAACGCTCTGGACGTACAATTTATTAAAAATAAGAATTAAATTAAGAGCTGAATATCTTTATTGGACATCAGAATTGAACATGCTTTAATCCAGCATAAACATGGAATTTTCTACGGTAGCAGAGAAGAAAATAGGGGCATGCTTTAGCTTTGAATAAGAGGTTAAACGTGTAGAATTACTTTACATCCTATGATAAAGAAGTCATAGTTAGCATGGTTGTTGCAATTTCAGGTTTAAACAAGTTACGTCTTTTCGAATACTCGTTGAACAAACGGCTAATGTATATTCCAAGATGTTAGTCGTTTAAAATTGGTTGAAAAATGGAAATCTTTTAGCACAGTCCCATCTTTAAGGACGATCTTATTTTATCAGGGATATATTAAATATTCATAAGGAAACTCTCAGCGGAAAGTAGTTGATATAAAATCGCAAAAAAAAAAATGTTATACTTGGATAAATTCATGTTTGTTTGTGTGTGAATAATACACAACCTGTGAACGCTTTGTCCGATAAACGTCCAAGCATCGGTACAAAACCGCAAGGACTGTTAACACAATCCTACACGAGTCTTCATTTGATATGACATTTATGAAACTGGTTGAATAACAGTATATGGCACCAGCTGCCTGCAGCGACTGCTATGTTATATTATTCAACCAGTGTCATACATTTCATGTCAAATTACCACTAGTTTAAGATTATATTTATCACTTAATGTTAAGGCCTTTGAAATACTTGATGATATTGCTATTTGACGTTAAGGGCTTTGAAATACTGGATGACGTTGGTATTTGCCATTGATACGTGTTATGGTGACCGTTTTTTAAAAAATAAAATGTTTTATAGGAATTCACAGAAATTTGTCTCTGACTGTGTGCATCTTTACGGCTTGTTTCGTGGGTGAGTTCAAGAAAATGTGTTCTGTCTATTATTTAACAGATATTAATTTCATATATTCAGAAAATGAATATGAAGTTTATAAGAAACAAAAATAATACGTTTAGAAATATTTTAGTTCAAAACTTGTGAAAATATTTGACCAAGCTCGAATATTTAATAAAAACTGTAACAACTAGTTACACAATTTGCCAATAAATAAATAAACTTAACACTTTTAATACAAGAAGCAAAATGTTAGAAACGAACTTACGGTCTGGCATTTCATAGACAGGAAGGGCTATAATATCCATGCCATACGGGTGCGGGAAGTCGACCTGCTTGAAATAGACATCTCCCACAATCCACTCAAGTCCCTTCTGTACCGAGTGGAACCACATAACTAGCACGCACATGTCAGTTTCTAATTGCTCTGGGCTGTTTTGAACGTACCATGAGCTGCCTTTGTTCACCATCCTCCCGTGCGTCACCCATCCCTCCCCGCCCTGCACGACCTTAATCTGAATGGTAAAATGGGGACTATCTAAAAATTAACATTAATAAATTCATAAATTCTCTTCTCGTGGCAACACTTTCAGCGATGTAACACTTATTACAATTGCTCACAACCCCAACAGGAGTTCCGAAACCAGGAAAGAAAAGGAATCTTACTGGATACGCCGCCTTAAAACACTGAAACCAAGCGGTTTAAACCAAGAAGACAAGAAAAAGACAGCCGCACACGAATAAAATTTGCATCTATTTGCAGCCGGCACATTTTGATTTAAATAATTCTTTCAATTTGTTTATTAGCCACCCAATAACCGATAAACACTACAAACACAATGAAATATCCGGGATATAATTTGCGGTTACGCAAATTTACATTTTAAACAAACATGGTGATATGGCTCATCGATTTCTATGTCATTAAAAAATATTTATCAGCATCAGTATCAAGTTGAAGCCAACTAGCTGAAACATAAAAAAAAATTTTATTCTTGCAGAAATAGTTACGTAAAATTTTGTAACCTCAACCCTTTTTTTTTTTTTTCTTTTGGTTTCTTGTTTGTTTTGTCTCTATGAAAAATACTCCTTTAGAGTCGAAAGCGCTCAGGCTAGTTAGAAACTAAATAATAATAATGATTAGTATATATAATGTATTAAGTGCTTCAAGTACTAGTCAAAACCGACTCAGTTAGATGCTCAAGTCAATTGCGGAATTTTATATTTATTTCTTTTTTATTTTTGTTAATCTTCTTTTAAGCTGAGTGGAAAAAGTGTTAGGGTCTGCAGCGAAAAACATGGATGGACGGCCAACTGCAAACAAACATACTGATATGTTTATGAATACAGATGACACGGATGCTCGAGCTTTACTTATAAATAATGATAAAACATTATTTTTTAGGATACCTTTACGTCAGTCTCTTAAGTTGATATTCGGATCACGCGCGCTTGTAAGAAAACTCACGTCAGCATACGAATGCACAAAATGAAGCGTTTAAAAGAAGTTTTACTTACAGAGGTGTTTTTAATCTAGAATATATGACCCAATAATTCTGACTCGTGTACAAACCTTACCATTTTTGAACACAAATGTAAACATATTTCTTTTTAAACCAACATATAATTATATAATTTTCTACAAACTTGCAGTTAATCATCAACAACATATGCTATCAAACTCACAGTAAGCGTACCAGGAATTCGTATTTAATGTCTATAACTCGCATTATCGCTACAAAAATATTTGTCATCAGAGTATTTTTAAGATGTAGTTTTCGACAGATTTTTGTGTTTATACCATGGTTCTCACCACTAGTAGCCAGTTTATGCGTGAAATTGGAAGTTTACTATTGATGGAGAGTGGATACGTCAAGGGGGGTAACTCGTACAATTTGACTACCATTACCTCTTATAAATGATAAAAAAAATTGTGAAAAGTTTAAAGATACGGTAGACAATTTGAAAGTGTGATAAAATGTTGGACGCGTACTTTTTTAAAATGTTTTTTTTTTTCTTTTTTTTTTTTTTTTTTTACGGAGTTCCTTCTATTTATTTTACTTCTGTCAAAATTTTTTTAAAAAATGTTACAAATTAAGATATAATATCAGTTTGATTTGAGTCACATATTGCCTCAACTTTTTGTCAAAGCTTGCTGAGTAAGCGATCAGTTATTATTATTATTTTTCTTTAGTAAGGTCTCCAAGCAAAATAGCAGGCATTCAGGCTTCTTGTGGCAATGTTCTTGCTGAATTCCAGGACTATTCTGCGCTATTGATAATTTCGACGTGACATCATCCCTGGCATTCAACCAGTCAAGCGCTATCTGGCTCATTCGAGTAGGTAATTGACCCAGTTTGTATCCTATTAGACTTTTGTCTTTGATAGGGAAAATAATCCTTCTAACATGCTAAAATTTATTCCCAGTATTTTGCAAGATTCATTTAGAGAAAATCTGTGATGACAAAATTAAACACTTGCAAAGGCAAGATGATGCATAAGACCCGAGTAAACTACACGTTTTGCGCAACCGGAACCGGACGTCAAGCCTGTTGTAGCCCGTATGTCGAAATTATCAACTGACACGCTGTTCAAGTAGACCGTATTTTTTATATTAGATGCAGTAGACCGTGTGGCTTTCTGGATAATGGAACACTCCAGTGTACTAAAATATCAAAGGGACATAGTAAATACCGACTTTTTGGGTTGTCTTTCTTGATGTTTCTAAAGAACGTTGAGATCCTTCTACAGTAACGGTTTGCCATAATATTAAATGTAAGAAAAACACGTTCATAGAGACTACCGCGTGTCAAAAATTATGGGATTGCAAGTCCATATTCAAACATGTTTCTTGTGAATAAATAACTACAAAGTCTTGAAGAAAAAATAAAAATGCACACACACACACACATATATATATAGCAGTTATATATATATATATATATATATATATATATATATATATATATATATATATATATATATATATATATATATATATATATAACAATTGTAATGCATACAATTGTAATGCACTCTCGAAAATAAAATTTAAGTACATTTGTACATTTTAGGATTCTCCACTTTATACTCCTTTATATACGTGTATATGCAAGGAAATAACAAAAATTTCAAGTGATATTCTCAAAAATATATTGATACAAATATTTTTGTTTTTACATTTTCTGATTTCAGTCAGAAAGATACAATTATTCCAGGGCTAATGGATGATTGTACATGTTCCCGATAGACGGATAGAAACGGGATGGCGTGGAAATTACCGAATGTGATAGGGCTATTCCCAGCACCTGACCCCCGTCGCTACGTATGGTCTCATTTCGCCGTTGCAGAGCATCCTTGACAATGTGGATCCCGGCCTTGTTGAATCTCATTAGGAAAAACCATCCTGGGTGGCTCTGTGAAGAACAAGGTCAAATAAGAAAAAAAGTTAAATTTGTTCAACTTGAACGATATGGTACGTTCTATTTCATACATGAGAAACAGTCTACATATTTGCCTGCATCAAAGAGGCACACATTTTCTCTAAGATAGACCCAGATCTGCGTTTGCATTATGCGCTAGCCAATCAGGATATACCCTGTTTGCTTAAAACTATAAATAGAACTAAGAATCTAGGTCCCGAGTTAGAGGCGTGTTATGTTCCGGCAAATGCCGAGTATATCCAGTTGGCAGCGTCGTCCACATAACATATAAGTTAATACGGTATTTGCAATGAAGTCTGATCAAGCCGTAGTTTCTCACTGAAATGACATTTAAAGGTATTACCGAATGGTAACCTAAAATCACCCTCTTTCTCCATTTTTAGAATCATCCTTAATTCAAACCCACCCGCTTTCTCTATTTTCTCTATGTTCAGGATCAGACAGAATGGTAACTCAAACTCACCATTTTTCTCAGTTTCAGAGTCATACTTAACTCAAACTCACCACCTTTTTCAGTCATACTAAACTTGAACTCACTATCTTACTGTTTTCAGTCAGTTCAAATTTGAACACTGTTCCCACATGATCAAGACAAGGGGAGCACACAAATTGAATGGACTCGTAAATAAGCAATTTTCTACTACCGGTCCGTGCTCGTACAACTACCTTTTACTCAAATACACCTGTGATTGCTTCTCTCTGTTAAACTTAAAAAGTATCCTTTTGAAGTCAATTTCATCCACCATTTTCAGCCGATGTACAATGCACTGATGTTACACTCTGTTGGTTAGTTGGCATTACATACTAAGGGAGGCAACTCATGGAATTCAATAGATGTCCTTAGTACAAAGCACTAAAATATCTGCTCGATCCGCCAAGGTATAGATAGGGTTAACATCTCGGGACCTTGGCTAGCGAAGATGTCTTCCAATATCCATTCACACAGTCTACGACCTATTTCGAATTCTAATCTTTCTTTCCCTAAATTCAAGACGACTCTGTATAAAACATCTTTAACATATTTTGCAGCAGTGTTGTCGATTATAATTCCCAATGATATTAACCAAACACCAACACTGTCTTCTTTTCAGAACGCGCTTCACAAATTTCTTCTTTCTGATTATGCCATAGCTCAAGGAAATTGAGATACCTAAACTGGATACCCCACCACCTTCCTAACTCCCAAAATATACATCTTATGCATGCGTTACTCTAACGTGTATGTGCATTAGTGTGTAGGTATATTTTATAATTTCATGCGAGTGTGTCGGACACTGTAGAAAGCAAACATCTTATTTGAAGATCTACTTTGGATGTATAGTTTGAATATTCTATTATTTGAGGATTACATGTAAGATTAATTGATTTAGAACCACATGCATTATTCTCGGGCAAAGTTATCATTATCATTATTGTTATTATTATTATTATTATTATTATTATTATTATTATTATTATTATTATTATTATTATTATTGTTCACACCCTCTTTTTCTTTCATCAGATTTATACAAAATTGTAACAAAACATCGCGCTCTTTTTCTGTGTTCCGATTCATTCCGAATGGTAGCTCCTTCTGTCTTCACACTCAAACAGAATGATAACTAAAACTCGCCCTCTTTCTCCATTTTCAGGTCAAACAGAATTATAACTATGTCTGATGTCCTCTTTTACTGTTTTAAGATTCATACAGAATGGTAACTAAAACGCACACATTCTTCTATGATTTCAGACTCGTATATGATTTCCTTATTCATATACGGACAGGATAATAACATGTAAAATATTATGTTTATTGTACAAACATTAGTCTGGTATATTTTGCTGCAACTTTACCCCACCTGCATCGATTTATCCATCAATCAATTATTAAATCGATTACATTAAAATTTATCCTATGCATCCATTAACATGTGCGCAGCTACCTGTCTGTACATCGACATTTTTATCAAAAGTCAATTCCTGTTACAAGATCTATAAACAATTTCACAAGGTGTTCATTTAAAAAAGTAAGCATCAAAGCCTAAAAGTAAACACTAACTTGAAATATGAATCGAACCTTGGCCCATTTGACATAAAGACTTAAACTTACCAGATATTGATGATTCTCCTCATACGGCCTTGGTGAAGGTCTGTATGGGCCTTGCGTTTGGTATTGCTGTCAGAATGTAAATATCTATTAGCTGAGACCTGTTTAAACGTACACCTCGCTATAATAATCTTCTTTTCTGACAAAACAACATTTATGAGTCATCCATCTGTCACATCCAAAAAGGGTAACTACACATCAGTCAGAACAAAGAATACTCAAACATTAATGTTAAAATAATATTAGCAACCATTATTTTGCTGATTATGGCTAAATTAAATTAAATTAAATTAAATTAGATACTTCTGTTCCTACTGCCCTCTATTTTAATTTCATATTCTTTATGTAAAAACACATGCATAAAGGGACAGTCATATGTTGACCCTTGGGTTGCTTTATAGACAGTTTTCACAATATTATCCATTCACATCTCTCTCTCTCTCTCTCTCTCTCTCTCTCTCTCTCTCTCTCTCTCTCTCTCTATAAGAAAGTAAAGTAAGTAACAAAAGTCTTGAGGACACATTCCTTCCACTTTACGACAAGACCGAACATACTATTTGTGCTATAATGCTTCCCTAGAGATTGCCATGTAAGTTTTCATTCTCGTCTCGCAGGATCAGACAGAAAAATCCATTATGTAGCTAAAACGTAAAGGTTATCTCTCTCCAAACTTCTTTCCAGGTGCCGCTATCACTTTTTTCAATCCACCCACGATTGTCTTTCAGACGCTGTTTCCTGTTTGTTTTTCGGGTTTTTAAGAACAGTTAGAAAGCTTTAATACTTGTTACCGCTTCCGTCAGCAGATCCACATTTTTCCTTAACAAAAGTGAATAGGCAAATAACACTGATGACAACTCCAAACGAAGCTGATCCCATGGCCAGAGTGTTGTTGTAATCAGTGGTGTTGTTTACGAGGCCATTTGGAGCTCGGTGTCCCTACCTTAAACCTAAATCATTGCCACGAATGCGAACCAAGTTTGAAACAAATCTTGCAGAGAGAGAGAGGGGGGGGAAATATATCAATATCACAAGATTGCTCCAATCTTACTTTTAATATTTGACAATTAGGGAGTTGAAGAATAGACAGACTAATATACACATGTACTTACGTAAGTTGTCATCTCGTCTGTGTCTCTGAAAAATATACACATTACAGTGAGTAAATCTGAATACTAAAATAGGAAAAAAAAGTTTCAATTTTCATTCATTTAAAGAAATCGATTGTTTTGTCATTTGTCATTTTTACCCCAATTTTTTTTATTAGCCCTTTAATACGCTGATCACAAAAAGGGGAATAACTCCTAATGGAACCTGACATTTAAACACTTTGAGTTATCAGAACATTTAAGGACAACGAATATGATACCCCGGAAAAAGAAATGACAGAACATGTATAACATGCACCCTCTTTAGATAAATATCTTCATATATAAACTCAAATATACAAAATATTACTTTTGTAAAAATTCATTGTTGTCTTGATTTAAAACAAATACCAGTATCAAAGAAACAACATACTTTACACACATTGTTATATTCATGATTAGGGCCTGTTTGGAAGAAACTAGTCTTCGTTTATAATTGATATAGCGGTATATATTTAAACATTTTCATATCTTTAAACTATGCTGAGTCATACATGGAATAGTTTTGTATGTCTCAGAAACATATATGTAGGCACACTGTCATCGTTATATA
>JAECUM010032479.1:0-16701 GCA_016617855.1 Megalonaias nervosa
GATGCCATCTCAGAAAAATGCAGACATGTATCCAGTTAGGCAGCCGGAACTAAACTGGACTAGAAGACTTAAGGCCCCTGTCTTTATAATACTATTTATATTACTGGGAAGTTCTAGTAAGTTCTAGAAGTTACTCCAAGCTTACTCAGCACTGAATATATCTGGAATGTTCTGGAAAATAGGTAAATTTAAAAATATCACTGTCCTGGTCACAAAAGCAAAGTTTGTGGGGAATAATAGACATTTTCTTTACTTTTTCAGCAATTAGGACATAACATTTACTACCCAGAAACAGAAAAAACAAAAAAAAAAAAAAATTGTTACACGGTGTTTTCAATGAGAAGAAAATTTATCTCGCAGCAGTGTCCATATCACTTTTATCACCACGATGTCGATGTCACGTTTGGAACTAGTTTATTTTCCCATTTAGAAAACATATGCGTTTATATATGTTATATAAATTTAATTTTCATTATTTCATTTTTCCTTTTGTTTTTCTTCACTCACTCATCCTCTTTATCTATCTCTCTCTCAAGATGGGAAAGTTTTTAAAAATATGCCAGGACTGTATATTTTGCAAGCCATAAAGAGCCAATAGCGAGTGCCAAACGAGGAAAATTACGATTCAAGAAATAACTTATATAAACATAGTTTTCCACATGAATTGTGCATATTTGAGTGACTGAACTTACATGATTTCTGTTTGATATTCATTGAAACATATATAGTGCCTGTTACACTCTACGCCGAACAGAATGTTTTAGGGATATACAGCTGACTAAATATAATACTAAATTTGTCTATGTGGAATGTTATCTCTCACCACACACATAACCATATCTGAAAACGATTGAGAAATGGAGGTGGATGAGTTGATTGCAAACTGAAACCAAGTGAAAATCGAAATTGAGTGCAGAATCTGTTATCAGACTAGGTCAGGTAATTGTGTTTTGAATGCAGAAATAAACAAAAATAAAGATAACAAAACTTTTCGGGTAAAGTCACAATCATTAAAAGTTGTTTGCACAGAATGGATATAAAAAAAAGAAAACTGTATGCAAATCGAGGGATTTCCACAATGTATAATCAAATGAAAACCAACATGTCTTGCGTAGAGATGCAACGATTACCACAGAACTGGACATTAGATTTAAAGTTGTGGAGACAAGAATAACATACTGGGCAGTTTAGTCGTTGATATTGGAAAGCGACTAAGTCAGTGGAAACATATGCGGCTGAGCTAAACCGTTTATGCGACAAAGCTTTTGCAAATCGAGGTATTAATAAAATACAGGAAGACTTTTTGTATCGATGTTTAGATGGTCTCGATGACGATGGAGCAAGATTAAATGTTAGTTTGTGAAAGAACCGAAGAAAATAGATGAAGCGGTATTCCAAGTAGTTTATTTCTATTAAACAAGAAAGCACCTACCTAGCCAATATCAGTGTAAAGACTGTACGCCAAGGAGACCCACCAGAGGTGTGAATTGCACAGTGAGATTAGCGATAAGACAAAATCATCTGATAACGAAGAGATGAGATGAGAAACACTACTGTATAAAGCAAACAGAAAAGAAGTATTAAACGTAATAAGGATACCCAAGCATGGGGATTGTCAGAACTTGAGAAGAAAATTGTTTAATTGATGGAAAATAATGGAAAGCTAGAGCAAGAAAGACAGGCAAATGAAGGGAAGAATTACAATGATGTAGTAACCCAACAGAGAAGAAAATTCCGACATCCAAGAAAGATAGGAGCACTATATATAACCCTAGGAAGATGCAACATAATAGAATAATTATGGCTCACAATATAGTGTACACCAAGGAAGAAAAGAATGTGTCACCACAACCAACCAAGGTGGTCGCCTATAGCATCCATGGGATGACGCAGACTGGTTCAGACAAGGAGGACAAAAAAAAATGTTCAAGAAATTAATTCCACAAATGATAGGGTTTACACTTAGGAAAATATTTAAGGAGCAAATCTGATTTTCAACGCAGACACGGGCGCAATACGTACTATAATCTCTGAGAGAATCTATTGAGTAAATTAATAAATTCATCAGACACTGAGAACAATTCTTTGAGAGAATACGGAGAGGAATGTTCAAAAATCAGATAGGCCCTCTCAATTTAGAAAAAAGAAATCAATGTTGCAGAAAAAGAAAATGAAGGATTATTAGACATTGACATTTTACAATAAGATAAGAGTGTACCTTGCAAAATGTGACAAAGGAGAACAATGAAAATATTCAGCTCGGTGAATTTGGGAATATATTGCTCATAAGGGAGATGTGAGGAAACATTTTGTTTCGACGTTGTAAGATAGTTACCAATTAGTTGAGTCAACGGACCACGAGTAAGGGTGGCCTAGATGCCATTTAGACAGAGGGAGGTTCAAGTCTAGAGGTATCAGGAGACATGACTCAGATTAGGGTCCTATCTACAGAGTATAGAATGGTAGGGAATTTTGAAGATATGGTATCAAATCCCTCTGTGCCTAAGACAGGCTTATATCTGGGATAGATGAAAATGATGATTCGTACAGTGACACAGTCATTGTGGGGAACTAAAGATAATGGGGAATAGAGATGCTGAAGTTGAAGATATTGTGGTTAAAGGCCATGATGGGACCTTTTGTGGGAAGTTTAGTAAGGATTCATTGGAAGTGAGTAGTGGTTAAACAGAGAAACTGATGTGAACGTGGATAGCTGTGATGGTCATAACACAGTGTTCGAAGACAGTTGTGTTGCTAAAGATACTGTTTGTGCTGGATTATGAAGTAGTATATAAATCATTAAGGGAGTGTCAGGAATTTAAGTACGTTGAAGTTGATATAAATAGTCAAAACTGTGGAGAAATGAATGGTATTCAATTAATAGCAGACACGACGCAGATTCGAGATAAAAATAAGTGCTGTAAATGTGAGGATATTATAGAGGTGGTAAATAATGGCAATGTCTACGATCCTCTCCTTGATAGCTTAGAGCAATTACTGGTTACGACAAGAAGTCGGATATTACTTGTTTGTAAATGAGATCATGGAAAAGTGAAGCAAGGTGAAATCCAGACTAGGAGGTCTGCTGAACAGAGCCATGTTTCAAGAACTGATTTTATAGGCACAAAAATACACAGGACCGCTCAAATGCAATATAAAAAGTTGACGGTGGTATAGAAATAATCTGAATGTACATACGAAAGGAGAGAGACCATCCAATACTGAAATAGCGATGCAGAGTCCAGCAACAAGATATTGCTGGTTTTTCCAGGAGTCCTTAGAATTTCATAACGGTTTTTGCTGTGCAAGCGATTTAATAAGATACATGCAACGGATACCTATTTACAATGGGTTTCACAGAAATGCAGATGCATAACTGTATACTGACTGACTACTTGGGGGTAAATAAAACCAGAGAGAAGACACAACAAACAATTTACTGCATTAAAAAAAACAAAAAACAATACATTAATAACTGGTTAATGAAATGTATCATGTGCTCTACAACAGAACTCGCGCATTAAACACTGCATCCGTCTTTGGGAGATTTTGTTGCTGGCTTGCCGCTTGACAGGCTAGTGGCAGACGTATTAGGACAATTGGTTTGGAACCACAAGAGGAAACCGTTACATTTTAATAGTTGCAAATCGTTTTACTAAATGGGTTGAAATATTTCCATTCCAGGACCAAACTGCAGAAACATGAGCTAGGATAAGACTAAATGAGGTTGTTGAAAGATACAAGTGTCCTATATCCATACGCTTGGATCAGGGTTGAAAGTTTGAGTGAAATTTTCGGAGCAGTGTACAATGGAAATCAAGTAAACAAAATTGTAGAGTGGAAATCAAGTAAACAAGGACTACGTTAGAAAATCCAGGATTTAATTCTCATTTTTCTTGGCATTATTTCTGACGGAATAATTTGATAACCAGAGAATCTCTAGAAACAAATTTCAAAATCAGAAATGGCCAGTCAATTGAGCCAGAGTCTTAAAAGGGGTAGACTCGATGCCTGCACAACTTGCAATCAAAGGAGTGAAAGAGACAGAGTTAAAACTCAATAACTGAAAGCATATTCAAGACTCTTATCTGTAAACTCCCTAATTACAGAACCACAACAATTAAAGACGTACAGAAACATGGCCGTCAGTATGGCAAAAGGAGAGTCTTCACTGAAGGGCATAAAAATAGTGAAGTATTTTGCAATACGTTATAACCCATCTTTTCCAAAGCTGGGGACAAATGGTTTAAGGCGCTTGCTTTTACATATCATTCACAAGTCAGCCGAAGCGGATATGTGAGTAAACTTGCCAGTAGCTTTCCATGGGTTGGTGGTTCTTCGTACATTCTTTCTCTAAGAAATATAGTGGGCGCCATGTATAGTCTAGCATGTGCTGATAATTGACATTAATGCCAACAAAACAAAATCCATTGGAGGGAAGGGACATCATCTTTTATGACAGGGAGACATCAGCAACAAATTGGGATGAAAGAAAATTCTTCTCCACCTAGAGACTCAGTATTAATTTTGTTTTATGGAAATATTTAGTATTTTAGAGGGTGTATGGTATCTTTTGTATGGTAAAGAAACCATCAGTGGTCACGAAATTGTATAGTAGTTTAGAAAGCGAGAGTACTGCAGTTTTAATTTATGGAACTTCTCGATTTGAACGTGTGTTTGATGTTAATGCCCACGCCAAAAACATCGGACTATTTTAATGTCACTATGATCTCAAGGTCAATTGCAATACTGCGTATTGCCTTACATCCAACATTAAGTACTTTTGAAATCTCTTTAGTCTTATCTGCAATATTTGTAGGTAATTTGCCGCTAAACGAAATCTCCAGAGCGTCGGATTTTTCTATCCTATCTGTCTATTTTCACTTCGTCCATCAACATCACCTTCATTTAACATTGTGTGTTGACTCCATGGGTTCAAAATTATATCCGTTGCTCAATTGCTGCATGCCAACATAAATGTACTGTAAAGCTATTGACCTTGTTTAAGCGTTTCACCGTTATAAAGAATGAACCGTTCTCACTTTATTACGGGATGATTGGACATTTGCTAGTCGACTCTCCTTAAAAAATCCCCAACTTACATTTGAAATATCCTGTCGAACCCATCAGTGTAGAGGTTTATTGGGGATTAACACAGTTCAATAGCATTGATATTTATATTATCCTCAGACGAGTGTAATGTGTAAACTTGGTAACCGACTCCTCCTTGATTCGACATCCACCTTATCAGGATTGGCGGTAAGCAGTACAGTTATCTGATGCTAGCATAGCAACTGATTTAACTATTACATATTACTAAAAGTATTGAGTTTCAGTAAATAAAAGTACAACTTTGCATAAAAAGGAAAGAAACCTATCAGATTATGGTAGTCTTGTATCATATACTTGTTAGAGTTTCATAAGAAAAATCTTATCAATTAAGAAACCCATGGAACAGAGCGTCCTCTAACTGACTTACAGTTTAATTAGAGTTTAACCTACATGCACATCTCACTGTAGGCTATGCACGCGATCGGGCAGCTGGGCCAAGACATTGGCTGTGCAAACTAATATAGCCGCCCTGGGGATCTTTTGCTGCCAAACACTTCATTCAGCAGAAGGTCCCTAAGACAAAGAATATCAGATATTTGTCTAAAATGGATTCCACGTTTTTCTTTTAGGACGTTGGAGAAGATAATTCGTGTACTGAGCCGCATCTGAATAGTTACTTATTCCACTGATGCTCCAAAGGCATGCTAACAAATAAAAATGTGTAACTGTAATGGCTATTGTTGTTTTCAACACGAATTAAAGGAAATTAGAAATCATTCGCCATGAGTAACGTTGTGTTCTGTTCCTTACGATGTCAAATGTTCAAAGTTGTTTAATTAGACGTAAATACGGAGAAATGGTGCACAAGTAACAAAGAAAATACATTTTTGTAGTAAGGGAAATTTATAATGCCCATGAACCAACATTGATAACTGCAGAAGACACAGAAGATGTAAAACCCATACATTATCCTTTTGGTATTACAACTGATGTAAATTCCATTCTTTCTGGTGAAAATTACTATACTATTGTGAACAATGATGCTTTTGACGACGAAACATAACAAATATTTGTTCACAAATTGTGAAAATTAAAATTGTGGAAAAGATAGAACGATTTTAACTGATGTTTGTGTAAATAAATGATTGATTAAATGGAATATTGACTTTATTTAAAGGTATTTTATTGTTTTTGACAGGTTCTCCCTCTCCCCCCACTTTTAACAACATATACACCATATCAAACAATATAACCATGGGGTGTTTTCTTTTTGACGTTCTTTACATGAATTTCATGATTCCGTCTGCCAATACATCATCTCATCTCATCTACGCCTGTGGTCCCTGCTGGGCATAAGCCGCCAACAAACCCTCTCCAGCCATCTCGGTCTTGAGCAAGTCTCTCCAGCTGTCCCCACGTGTGGCCTGTCTTCTTTAGGTCCTTTTCCAGGTCCCGCCGCCAGGTGTTTCTTGGCCGGCCTCTCTTCCTTTTTCCCTGTGGGTTCCAGGTGAGTGCTTTCCTGGTGGTACTGGATGCAGGCTTACGGAGTGTGTGGTCTTTCCATCTCCAGCGTCGTTGGAGAATTTCTTCCTCTGCAGGCTGTTGTTGTGTTCGCTGCCACAATTGTTCTTTACTGACTTTGTCTGGCCAGCGAATTCGGAGGATTCTTTTGAGGCAGGTGTTGATGAATGTCTGGATCCTTTTCATATTGGTTGGGGTAGTTCTCCAGGTCTCAGCTCCATAGAGTAGGACAGGTTTTACGATGGTGTTGAACATTCGGATCTTGATATTAGTTGTCAGTTCTGTGGATGACCAGACATTTTTCGGCTGGCAGAATGCTGTTCTTGCCTTGCCGATACGGGTCTTAATATCAGCATCAGTTCCACCCTCTTTGTCAACTGTGCTGCTAAGGTAGGTGAAGCTCTCCACCTCTTCCAGCTCCACACCTTCCAGCTTGATGGGTGTGGAGGTTGCTGTGTTAACCTTCAGGATCTTGCTCTTTCCTTTATTTATATTAAGACCAGTGCTTGCTGATGTTTTTGCAATGATGTTGGTCTTTTCTTGCATCTGTTGCTGGGTGTGGGAGAGAAGAGCCAGGTCATCGGTAAAGTCAAGGTCGTCCAGTTGTGTCCAGAGGGTCCACTGTATGCCATTTTGTTTGTGGGCCGTTGATGACTTCATTATCCAGTCTATCACAAGCAGAAAAAGAAAGGGTGACAACAAACATCCTTGTCTCACTCCTGTCCTTACTTGGAAGGCGCTGGTAAGTTGCCGGACGATTTCCTTATGATGTTTGTGATTTTTTTCTGGTACTCCATAGTGCCTTAGCAGCTTCCAGAGGGTCTGTCTATTTATGCTGTCGAAGACCTTTTCGTAGTCGATGAAGTTGACATAAAGCGGCGAGTTCCATTCCAGTGACTGTTCCAAGGTTATGCACAATGTTGCTATCTGGTCAGTGCATGATCTATTGTTGCGAAAACCAGCCTGTTGGTCTCGGAGCAGTGGGTCGACGGCGTCTTTTATCCTGTTCAGTAGGACTCGACTGAACACTTTGCCTGGAATGGATATCAGCATTATACCTCTGTAGTTGGAGCAGGAGCTGAGGTCACCTTTCTTTGGGAGCTTGATGAGGAAGCCTTCTTTCCATTCGGAAGGGACTTGTTCTGCTTCCAAGATTTGGCTGAAGAGTGGGTAGAGCATCTTCACGCTGGACTCTACGTCTGTTTTCAGTGCCTCTGCTGGAATACTGTCTGGTCCTGCCGATTTGCCATTTCTGAGTTGTATGATGGCTGTGCGGATTTCTTCTTTGGTTGGTATGCTGCAGTTAATCGGCAGGTCGCTGTCAGCCGGATGGATATCTGGTGGTTCTTGAGGAGCAGGTCTGTTTAGTAGTTCTTCGAAGTGCTCCACCCATCGATTCCTCTGTCCCTCTTCATCTGGTATTATCCTTCCTTCCTTGTCTTTCACAGGTCTTTCTGGCTTGCTAAACTTTCCGGACACCTTTTTGATGGTGGCATACAGATCTCGCATGTTTCCCTGGTGAGCTGCCTCCTCTGCTTCTCTCGCTAGGGACTCTACATAGTTCCGCTTGTCTTCTTTGATCTTTTTCTTCACAAGCCGGTTTACTTGAGAGTATTCTTCCTGAGCTTTGATCTTTCTAGCTCGTGTGCGACTGTTGTTAACTACTGCCTTCATCTGTTTTCTTCTCTCTATCTCTTGCAAGGTTTGTACAGACATCCAGTCCTTCTGGTTGGGTTTCCTGGTCCCCAGGACTTCTTTGCAGGTTGATGTTAATACCTCTTTCACACCTTGCCGCTTGTTTTCTGTGGTCTCTTCTTCTAGCAGCTCTTGTAGGGTCTGAAACCTGTTAGAGAGTGAGATGGTAAACACTCTTTGTTTAAACGGATCTTTCAAAAGCGTGGTGTTGTAGCGCTGGCGGTGGCTTGCCCCTGCTGTCCAGTTTCTCTTCAACTTTAGCTTCAGCCGGGCAACAAGGAGATGGTGATCTGATGCAATGTCTGCCCTTCGTTTGACTCTGACATCTTGTAGAGATCTTCCGAATTTCTTCCCAATGCACACATGGTCAATCTGGTTCTCTGTTGTTGAGTCTGGTGATACCCAAGTTGCCTTGTGTATGTTTCTGTGTTGGAAGACACTTCCATCAATGACCAGGTTGCTGGTTGCGCAAAGGTTGTCAAATTTCTTCCCATTGTCATTTATCTCCCCTACTTCTTGCTGCCCCATAACTTCTTCATAGCCCCGGTTGTCATTCCCAATCTTGGCATTGAAGTCGCCCATGACGATGGTGATGTTTCGTCTCGAGCAATCCTGTAGGATGGTTTGAAGTCTGTTGTAGAAGCTCTCTTTCTCTTCTTCTTCAGCATCATTGGTTGGGGCATAGCACTGGATAACATCCATGTTGATCCTTTTTTTTTTGTATGGAAGGAGGCTGTGATGATTCGTGGGCCATGTGCTTTCCATCCAATAAGTGCTCCCTGAGCTGTCCTGGAGAGCATCAAGGCGACTCCCTGGGTGTGTGGCGTGTCCGCTTTTTCATGCCCGGAGAACAGCAGCAACTCCCCTGTGGCAAGCCTCCTTTGACCGGAGCCAGTCCATCTTGCCACGCTGATTCCTAGGATGGTAAGGTGGTAGTTTCTCATTTCAGCGACCACTTGTGCTGTCTTTCCTGTTTCGTACATGGTGCGTACGTTCCATGTACCGATGGTAGTGGAGGTCCTGGTAGATATGATGGTCATCGGCCTGGTAGCTTTCCTAGGTTGGCTTTCGCTACCCGGCGTCATAAAGTCTCCTGCTGGAGGTACATCTTCTCCCAGTTCCGTGATGTTTGTAGTTTTGTTTGTTTGCGTTTCTGTAGCTGCCAATACAACACTGTCAAATTATTTAACATCGCAAAGTTAACATCCGGGTACGTCTTCACATGTAATCTTCATTTATTTTTCTCCTGAAAGGATGCTTGACAAAGATAAGACAGACTCTCTCTCTCTCTCTCTCTCTCTCTCTCTCTCTCTCTCTCTCTCTCTCTCTCTCTCTCTCTCTCTCTCTCTCTCTCTCTCTCTCTGTCTGTCTGTCTGTCTCTCTCTCTCTCATTTCACAATTGTTAAAGCTGGTATTGCCTGTTACATATTAAACTTGAGATGTATGGCTTAAGTTTAATTTATTTCTGCAGAATACGTACTGTTAACTAAATACGTTTACAATCTTTTTGCTGTGTGGTTGTTCTAATTTTGGAACTGTTGCTGCCGATTTAAAAAACTTTGAATGTTATTCAGTAAATCACATTTTTTATTCTGCATATTAAAATGTTTATCTGAGGTTTGTGCCCCTCATTGTTCTAGAGAAATGTTTCATTTTAAATATACCTTGTATCAATTCTCTCCAAGCGGTTTTGGGGATCTGTTTGCCAGTTATTTTACGAAGGGTTTCATTTTGCTATGATGATTATGGCTCTTAAGATTTAGTCATCAGTGTGTTGTGAATTGGTGTGATACGAAAACTTCTTAGTTTTGGAATGATTCAATGGTATGTCAGTCTTGTTCAATAAATCTGCCTCCTGCTAGAAAATCAGGATTGAAAGTTATAATGAATTTTATTCTTTCAATATTACTCTTGTTTTGAACTATAAAAGGTAATTCCTATTTCCCATCATTTCCATCCGACTTAGATCAAACTTTGATAATTGGCTCATATTGTAAAAATTTTGAACAATTTAAGTGTGTGTGTGTGTGTGTGTGTGTGTGTCTGTGTGATTTGGACTTTTAACGTAGTTTTAACGATTTTTCAGTCATATTGCTACGATGTCTGCAGTGTGGCAGTTTATGGTGATGTCGAGCACTTGGGCATCATGCCGCAGACGTGTAGCATGATGTCCCACTGAGTCACATTATTCTGGCACCAGGCCGACCAGTCCTAACACTAACCTTTTAATGGCTGAGCGCCAAGCGAGTCAGCTGTTAGTACCATTTGTATAAGTCTTTGGTATGACTCGGCCGGGGATCGAACCCATGACCTCCCGCATCCGAGACGGACGCTCTAATCACTAGGCTACCGGAACGGTTTGAACAATCTGATAATGGAGACAAGATGAATCATGCGAAAAATACAAGCGTATTAATGAGGTGATCTTGCACTTGATTTGCCGAGTGTGTCACCACACCGGACTCCCTATTTCCGATCCCATTTTATTAAGCTTGGATCACAGATCATGGATGAACTCAATAATGAGCGAGATCGTAGCATACTAATGAGGTGATTATACATATGATAGACTGAATTTGTTACCACAATGGCAGCCATATTTCTAATCCGAATTTGATGCAGTCTGAAATATAATTTATAACGTTTACATTAAGATTTTGCATGCGTTCAATCAAGAGCGAGATCCCAGAATATTAATTAGGCAAACTTGTTGGTTAAGCTTTTGAACCCTCATGAGGTCCTAATCATTTTATGCGAATTTTATCAAAAATGGAATATATGCTTATATCATCAAGATCTTGTGGGTGGTGTTAATGAACAAGGTCCGGTCATAACATTCAGGTAATCATAAACCTGGTTGACCAAACATGTTTTTTTTTTTTTTCATTCTGGAAACTATGATTCTAGTTGGACTTTGAACAGTCTTTGAATGTATGGTTGAATCATCAAGATCTTGAATCAGTTCGATGATGAGCTAGATCTACACATAATAATAACTTGATCATGCATCGTTAGATCGTTAACGCACTGGAGACCTTATGTCTGACTCGATTACGCTCAGACTTGGTATAGAGGCTTATATGATCAAGATCTAGTTTGATTTTGAAAATCAACGAGATCCACGTCTGTTAATTAGGAGACCTCTCAACTGTGTGGATGAACTTATTGCCAATCAAGGTACTGTATTTATGATCCTATTCTGTGTAATTTGCTTAAAGAGACTAAAATCATCACTGTATTAAGTTTTAAGTAAGATTAAGGAAGATCAACTCAAATGATGAAGTAATCTTGCATCTAACTGAGTGGGCATTTTAACATTTTATTATTTATGTTAAGTTTCTTTTTAAAACTTAATAGATATCATCAAAATATGCAATACATTTTATTATGAATAAGATCTGCGGATATTGTTAAAATGCATGCGGGTAGAATTAACTCTCAGTTCTTGTGCTATATGATCTCTCTCTCTAATATATATATATATATATATATATATATATATATATATATATATATATATATATATATATATATATATATATATATATATATATCTGGAAATCGAATCACAAATTTGTTGTTGTTCAGAGTAAGTGAGTGCATGAAACAGAACCGAAGAACCATGTGATCAGACGAATGGATGTTAGAGAAAATTTACAATTGCAGGATAGCATAAGCTATGTGTATTGTACAATTAGAGATCAAATTTCTTTACAGAATTATAGATATGTGCTAGTAAGCTAATATATTGTTCCTATTATTGATTTCCTCCAGCAAGAGCAAATTCTTGTGAAAAGCATGTCTAAGTCTATGCATTTATTGCGGAAAATTATTTCATAAACCTTTACTACATTTGGAATTCTGAAATATTTTAAAGCAAGTTTGATATGTTTGGTGAACAAGGGTTTAGCAATGGCTGATAATGCCATGGTAAAATCCTTGAAACATTCGTCAGTAAATGTTATCATATTATTATGAAATTAGCATTTTGTGTTTTTCGTTTTATATATCAAAGATTATCCCAATATATTTTCTCTTTAAAAACTTCTTTGTTGACTTCAGAAGAGTAAGGATACCGATGGTCTCAAAGAGAAAGCAAGCGGAATTAGGACTTCAGTTCCTGTGAAAGCCAAGTTATTTTGTAAACCACAAATTAATGTTTAGACCGGAAAACTTTACATTTAAAGATTTTGAATGACTTCAGTTATGATCAGGAGACAATGCTTATTACTGATGCCTGTGTCTTTAGAAAGAATTTGTATCAGCATTTAGCAAAATGGAAAGCTATGTGATATAAATTTTATGAGTTAGTTTATATAGGTTATGTTAAGCCTGTTTATTTAAATGGTAAGACAAGTGAGCGATTTCAGACCCACTTGAACCTCTCGATCTGTCATAGTTCCGCTTTGCTAAATGTTCAGAAATTCTTGAGATATTTTTCTTCAAAGGAGATTTATCTGATTCTGTGTGCCAGGTTTAAAGAGAATATTTTCATTTCAATGCTTTCTGCTGACGGCTGGATGGACGGAAGTATTGATGTTTTATGGTTTGGTGTATAAATCAGTGTGGAAAGTCATTTTCATTGACTTTTCTTGTTGCGTCCAAAACACGTTTATGTGAGATTTTGGACTTGATTGAAAGATGAAACTCAATTGATTTTGTTAACAAATTTGTCCATCTTTTCTTAATCATAGTTCCACTTTATTTTGATGCCAGTGAAACTTTGCTACTGGAGTGGACTGGAAGACA
This sequence comes from Megalonaias nervosa, assembly GCA_016617855.1. Classification (NCBI taxonomy): domain Eukaryota; kingdom Metazoa; phylum Mollusca; class Bivalvia; order Unionida; family Unionidae; genus Megalonaias; species Megalonaias nervosa. The sequence goes on from JAECUM010032479.1 coordinate 13,018, forward strand.
GTAAGTCTAAAACTGTACTTTCAAGCTGTTCCGTGCAAAGACGACCACCCGTGTCCATCTGTTGTGCTATTATTTAACAGCTATTATTTTTAATTGTATCCAGTGTTATTTCAAGTTTTGTACAGGGTAACCTAAATCGCTGACTGGATAGATGCGCAATAATGGAAAAATCTTTCTCGCCTCCACTCTATGGTGTCTATGGTGCCTTTAGGAAACAGTGGTTAAAAATGTTGGTATTTTAAGCAGTGAACTTTCAATGTGACCATGATGAGGATTTTTCTCCAATACACCTAATGCACAAATGTTTACGACACTCGGTTCGAAAGGAAGATCTTTCAACAGAACGACACCATAACTGCCATATAACATACACATTTGTATCATTCATATTATTGCAATATATTCCCGGGGTTTACATTTGACATGCATTTTGTATAGTTGTATTGTTCATATTATCATGTTATATACTCAGAGTTTACCTATGACATACAATTTGTTATGGTTGTATCATTCATATTATTAAAATTCATCCCCGGAATTCACATTAAGATACAATTTGTTTTGATCGTATCACTCATATTATTACAATATATTGCTGGGTGTAACATTTAACATACAAATCGTAATTAAAACTACAGTATTATATCTGCTCATCAAGGAGCTCACTGCACTACATTCTTCATTAGTGGCAAACAAACATTATTGCATTTTAAAATGTACGTTTAACGGTCTCAAGTAGTATTTTAAATTAAATGAATACAATTACATATTCAATACAAGCACAACATGAAGGGCAAGATTGATTTGGCAATTGAGACTGGTTTTTATGTGCAGAACTATACAACCAGGTGGCATTGGCATTCATGTCATTTCCACATATTTTGATGATATGAATACAATCAGGAAAAGAGAAATCTTTCATATAGCTGTCACACTGCCAAATGATTTGATCTTTTGTTGTATTTTCCTATTTACACTTTTCTCAGCAGAGAATTCAAGTTCGCATAGATAACGGAGTTTACTGTATTGTTTATGAGGTAAGAAAACAAAACCAAATTTAAGAGCAATGAACTTTCTATTTGGAGAAATATTTACATCCAAATAATTAAAAACAACAACCCAAACATCAGACCTACACCAAGCATGACGAATCTGGGTTTAGTGTTCCTATCTATAGTTACCATCCTAAGCTCAACGGGCATATTTCTAGATTTGTTATCCCCCCGTCCAAATTTCTTGCCTTTTACAGTTTCCAAGACGGGAACAGTTTCTTACAAGATGTACATTGCAACCGTCTTAACATATGACAATTATTTTGATATAAGACACGCACCAGATTTTGACTGAGAGTCGGGGAACCTTTCGAAGTTTCTCCAAATATAGCAGCATCAGAACTCAAGTCCTTTTGCATATCTGTTGGATGTTCTTGTAGCATCTTAGTATTTGAGTACGGTTGTCTTCCTGGATGATTCGGCCACGATAGTCTCGTTTAAATATACGACTTCATCGAGCAGGAATTTGTCCAGAATGAACTAGAAATAACTACACTAATTGTTTTTCTGTGTAATATTTTCTCTTTTCGGTACTTTTAAAGTAAATGACTATATTAGATTTAAAATAGTTCTTGTCACCTGCTTCGTTTCGTTAGAGAATCAATACTTCGAAAATGAATTTGATGATTTACAATGGCTTCTTGTGAGGTTTCCAATCAATGTACGAGATATGTGTCTTCGTGCGAATTCTGTGTCTCTATTTCTCTCATTTTATCGGTCATTTGAGACAAACGGTTTGTTTGGGGGAGAAGAGGGACACAATGTAGCGGATGCTGACCGTCCACTTATCAGTGGACATTGATTTGATATTCCATGGGTTGGGTTGCATCTGTTGTGATGGAAAAATCACTATACTTTACAACCATACAAATAGCAAGGATAATTGTGACAGCTATGAAAATGATTAAACACAATGCATCAAATGCTTGTAAGTCTCATAGTACGGTTTACATGAAATCATTTTGCAATCATGTCAGTTATACTCAATTTATGAGTTTTGTTCTTGAAATTGGGGTGAATGACAGGAACGTGTACGACGGCGATTAATGCAAAGGCAGTTCACAATAAGTGAAAGCAAATAAAGGTGCACCGTCCAAACATAAGCATCGCTTGGCAAATTGATAGCTGCTTTCTATGTGGCCACAAAATCCGTCTATCCCTGTCGATTGCGATGCCCAACAACTTGAATCAGAAGCAATAGATCTGAAGAAAACAAACCGAAGAATTCTCCATCATAGAACATTGTTAATAACGACAGAAATATCGATTCCGCAATTTATATTGGCATGCCAAGAACACACATCAGCTGGACAAATGCAACAAGGTCGAAAATAAAAATTACATTGTACAAAATCCAGTGAATGCAGTTGACAGAATTAATGACAGTAAGTCAAATAAGACAAAAGTCAACTTATGGTTAATGAAATCAAAACAAGAATAAAATATATAAGATTGTAATAAAATATGCCCTAGGGCAATGGTGTAGATTTAGACACGGCATCCCAACCTCGCCGTAACAGCTAGAATAGGTTTTGCTATGAATGTCCTTGATGATATCTGATCTGTTCAACCCGGATGCAAAGGTGATACTAAAATGAGCTCTATTTTAACAAGGTATCAACTGCAGATTGTTGACTGATTCAATATAATACATGAATAGAAATATAAAAAAATGTGGTTGAAATCTGATCTAACTCAATTCGGCTCCCGTTTGTTGAGTCGTTGCAACGAATAAATACATACAGTTCAACGGCGCGAGAAACAGGAGAGTAGACGGAAACTCCTATTTTAATCAAATTGACCACACACACACACACACACACACACACACATACATATATATATATATATATATATATATATATATATATATATATATACATAACTATATATATATATATATATATATATATATATATATATATATATAATTTATGTAGAATGGCATTGATGGAACAAATTGGCGTAATAGGACAGCCTTGCACTGTTACCACTCGCAACTACATTTCAATCTACCATATTGGAATAGTTTGTATGGTATTAATGTTTGGTCTTATAGATGTGAGATCAAAATAGTAAAGAGTCAAAAGTTTTCTTCTAATGTATTTCAATTGACATTTTTCATGATATTTATTATACAGTAGAGTAAGTGTGTTTTTCTTGAGGCCATTATACTATAGTACTATAATCTAACACTCTTAAAACATACGACAGCTGACTCGTGTGCAGTGCACAACTTCGGTATGCTAACAATCTGTGAATAAGAGATCGAAACATACGCTTACATGTGTACACATTACGTGTCTGACACATGGCTTGTGTGTCTAACAAACGCCTGTACAAGTGTTATTTTCAATTTAGGGCACACATAAGTTTGAGGGCGATTTAGAATCAATAAAGTCATATTTGCATTTTTCAGTTGGAAGTGACTTACAAGCTAGCATAGACGGTTTCTGAAACATCAAGTGTATACAATATCCCCAATTCATGCTAGCAAAGGACATTCTTTATCTAGATTGATTTTTTTGTCGGCAATTCGAATCACATGAAACCAGCTATTATATAGTGCAATACGTTTCGGAATTTTCAAAGAGGAAGTATATATTCATTATTTAAATTCAAATTATCAGGC
>JAECUM010032480.1:0-20750 GCA_016617855.1 Megalonaias nervosa
TTAAATGCAGAATTAAAGTACAAAACAGTACGCTTACTTACTAGCCGTATTGTGAGACAGAGGTGTGTATATTGCCCGACAGAAAGTTAGGCGCTATTAGATCTCGTTTGGTAACACTGCCATACGTAATTGATTTCTTCTAACATCATTAATGTTATAACTATTAAAAATTAAGCAACTTATTCTGTGTTATCTCGACGAATCAGGCATCGAGATCATAAAACTCTCAACTGGAGCACTAAACTGAGTTTCCACTATCAACCAATAAAAAACGAGCTTACATGACGGTCGAACAAAAATATCAGTCTAAAGCTCAAGAAGGGTATGATATGTAGGAGTCTGAACCGACGGATATCACCGAGTCTGGATAGGATCGACCGCGTATCCTCATTAGCCTCCCAGATGACGGAACTGAGGATTGAACCCTGGTCTAAGAAATTTTAGAGAGAGAGAGAGAGAGAGAGAGAGAGAGAGAGACAGAGAGACAGAGAGAGAGAGACAGAGAGAGAGAGACAGAGAGAGTTACAGTTACATGCGTGTTGTCCAAGGCTACAGTTTTCATTATTTTAATTCAACCACGGATCAAAAAAAATCTTTTACCTGACGGCGGTAACAGTTAGTTACGTATTTGGTTCAAGTAGTTCATTTTGCATATATTTACAAAGACCCCAACCCCCATGAAAGAGTTTTCTCATACATGGCTTGAATCAATATGTATCTACAATAATCTAATCTAAGACACGCTTGAACCTTTTGAGCCTTCAAGTTCACTGTAGGAGGAAATTTGCCTCAAGATTTTTTGTTAAAACTGGTAATACATTTCCTAAAGCACTTTATGGCTATTCTTCATACCTGAAATTATTAATCATTACAAAGTTAAGACAATTCCTTCCGCGATAGATTATCTCGCCCTTTTGTTCGTTGGGTGAAGATGACAGTCAAATCAAATTTGTCTTAATGTTTTTTGGAAGGTTTATTTATTTGTTTTTATTTCTAAAACCCATTCACAGATTGCCTTCATTGTTGAGATCGTTGTTTATGAAGCTAAGGTAATTGATTCTGCGACAGGAACTCTCATCGTTTTGATCTTCGAATCAAGGTCACAGTGATATAAACTGCACCTTGAGGTTTTTGTAAGAGTTTATTCATTTGCGTATGCTTCCTAAACCCTATCATGGTTTTCCTTTGGATGAGTCCTTAAGAAGCTAAACCAGTTCATACTACAACAGGCAATCTTGTCCATTTGATCTTCGTGCCAAGGTCACTGTCAAATAAACTTTGCCTTAACGCTCGATTAAAGAAATATTTCATTTGCTTTGTATTTCTGAAACTCAATGCTGTGATTGCCAATACATTGAATGAATCATTATGAAGTTAAGGTAATTTATATTTCTACTTGCTCTCTCAACCTTTTGATCCTGGAGTCAAGATTGCTTGTTTTAATGCAATGCTTTGATCGCTGGTACGATATGCGGCATATGACCTTCTTGGAAGTTTATGAAACAATTATAATATCTTTCACACTATGCCTTCTTAGATCAACGTAAGCATCTGCCTCTACTCAATCAACAAAAATGTTTGGATATTTGACAAATTATGTTATAATTTACACGTATAGCTGGAACCTAATACCGCAATTTTTTAAAATTATTTCTTGCATTTTGGAGTACGATGTGTGTGTGCGTGTGTGTGTGTGTTTGTGTGTGGGTGTGTATTCGAGAGTTCGAGAGTTCGAGAGAGAGAGAGAGAGAGAGAGAGAGAATCTCATGCTACGATATAATACGATATCGTTTTGTTTGACAAAAACGAAATTCTGAAACTGAATCGGGGTATGACTGACATAAAGAAAAAATATATTGTGGGCTATGTCTCTGGTAACGAATGACAAGTTAAGTATACTCTTTTTAAAAATTCTAGGTAATCTTGGAAGAGTAAAGGGATCAACATTTTTAAGAAAAGGTGGTTTAAAAGGTTGAGCTTCATTTAATTTAAGAGGCTGACTAAGTTTAAGGTGATTAATTGAGCTGTGTCATTTTCTCTCCGACTATGGTAATTAATAGACTTCTCAATGTTTAATTCGTTCATGATTGCTTTAAAGTAGTAGAGGTAAACTGGGATTCTGGCTCAAGGACTTTATCCCCATATGCCAGAGACTCCTATTAAGTCCGATTTCCCTATCCCAGAGACTTCCATCCATCCCTCTCCCAACAACTATACTTGTTCACCACAAGGGATTCTGGCTCATAGACATATTCCTGTACCAGAGACCTCCATTTCTCTGTACCAGAGACCTCTACCCATCAGGACAGACAATTTGTTTACGTGTGAGGTTTCAGATGTAAGATTATTTCTGAAGTTAGATAAAATTTCATACCTCATCATCGCCATATTTTTTTTGGGGGGGGATAATCTTTTTCATATCTGCTAACTCTCATTGGTAGAATATCTGTTAACATACTGTCAATAACACGAAACTCGCGTATTAAATCATCCATATCATATTTTACACCTAGTAAATAAGATCGTATCTGATCAAGTAATTTTTTATAAGTGATACTGGATGTATTGCAGGCATTTGTTTTAGTCTCAAGTCGAGGCTCAATTTTTTTACACGCTGTTGTAAGAGAAACACCAACACTGGATATTATTAATAAAAACGGGTTTAATGATGCTCCACTTGAGATTATGCCAGAGCCAGTCATTAGCAGTGGTAACTATGATATTACTCGAAGTATTCTAATATAATACTTGTAACATTGTTTTACACACCAAAGAATTTTATGATAAAATTTTTAATATTGCATTTGTGCGTCCACATCTTGTTTTGGAATTTCTTCTGAAATATGATTGAAATCGATTATCTGTTTTTTGTTGTTTTTTTTCATTATACATAAGTCGTTTATTGCTTCTATTAGTTGTGGTCCTCACATATGCATAACGCGAGCAATTTTTTTATATTTTAATAATACTAGATTGTTTATTAAATTAAAATTAATATATTTCATAACATGGATTCTATCTGCCGCTGATTTGTCGCTAAAATCTGTTTTACGAACATCTTTGTCTAGGTTAAAAATATTATCATAAAATTCTCATGCAGTGGTTATAATTGGTGGTTCTGACATTTATTATACAATATTCGATTAAATTTGATCATCGAGTGTGTATATTTGAAATACTGTCAATCCCGGAAACGGATCTTCAGCAGCGACAACATAAATTCCAAAATAAAAGTACTTGTTAACAGTATTCTCAGTTGGAATCGTAAAGTATTGTGTTGTTGAAATATATATATATATATATATATATATATATATATATATATATATATATATATATATATATATATATATATATATATATATATATATATTTGTTGCATTATACAATGTTTTCCGGTTGGTATCATCGTTTGATCCTTCCAATCGCCAATAATAAATTCGCCCAACACTAGAGTTTAATCTGCCACGCAAATGAAATTGCCAAATAGAAACTGCAACGAGGCATTTGATTTTGATCCAAAAGTCTTTTTTTCTCCGTTAGTCGTCCATTCTCGTCTATCAGAGAAAGCGTGATGAGGATAATTTTCAGGATAATGTGTTGATGCGCTTACCTCAAACCCAGTTCGGTTATCAGGTGCTTTAAAAAGTGTTGGAATATACCCAACATTGTTTTTGGTTCGTTTTACACCACCACTAGATATACTATCAATATACGCTTCATTCGTTAGATCATTAGGGCTAACTGAAACATATGTTGTTATTTTATTGTTTCTCATATTTGTATTGCCTGACATTGGTCCGCCGGATTGTCTTAAATACGGGGCGAGTGCTCCTTTTAACTGACAATAACTAAAAGCATCAGTATCATCAGCTGGTGGTGAATTTATTGGTAATCCAGTAATTTTTTTAGCTATTATTCATTATCAGGTTACCTATTATTGTGTCGTCAGTCTTATCGAGCTTGTTATCGTCAACAGATTTTTAGTTGAGAATAACTCACCGCTTGTGTAATACCAACGTTTGCTGGTGAATATATAGTTTCCAACCCAATAATCTTTTTACTTGACATATTAATAATACCCGTAACCGTTCCACAGGTTTTATCAAGCTTGTTGCCATCCACATGTTTCAACTGTAAATAACTTACCGATTGGATTTGAGTTAAGGTTCCTGTTTGGTATGCGGTCTCCAAATTTATAAAAATTTTTCCCTGACATATCCAAGTTACCGCTTAAAGTTCCTCCTGTCAATGATAGTTTATTATCGTCGATTGTGTTTAATTGTGAGTAACTTACCGCTTGCTTAAGATTAACCTTTGGTGGTGGATAATCTACTTCTAAACCAAGCACTCGTTGATTGGACATCAATAAAGACCTGTCATTGTATCGCCGGTTTTTTGGACAAACGATGAAGTATCAGTAGTTATTGTTGATGGTTCGTCATCGGTGAGCGTTGTTCCAAACTTTGTGTAATAACTCATATAATGTAAATTATATAACATAAAATTATATAACAACAACAATGACGCAGTCAACGATATTAAATTTTGACACCGAACGATTAATCAAACATAAACACAACAACGAACTTCCAGATTGTCATTATCTTATTGTTGGTCGTACAGGATCAGGTAAAACAATTCTATTATTAAATCTTTTGCTCAACGATAACTTTAACTACGATCGTGTGTATATTTACACAAGTAATTCGCAGCAGGACAAATACGAGCTATTAAGCGATATAACGATAAACTTCGTGATGAACTTGGAGCTGGTGATGATATATTTTTAATAAAACAACCGGAAGATTTAATTCCTGTGGATGAACTTGATTCGTCAGAACATAAAATAATTGTATTTGACGATATGCCGCTAAACAACGGAGAGGTGAATAAAATTTGATCTTATTTTTCATTATCGCGTAAAAAAAAGATGTAATTCAGTGTATCTTGCGCGAGGTTTTAATAACTTCGACAGATTTATTCGGCGAAATACGGGACGTTTTATACTGTTTCCTGGACTAGATACTGTTGATGTGAGAAATATTGCGAACGAGCAATGCGGTGATGTAACAAAAGATAAATTTATTGAATTATATCATCAGGCGACGAAAGACAAATACAATTTCTTTTTATTTGATAAACTAGCGCGTGATCCAACTAAAATGTTTCGTTGTTGTATTAATAAGTTTCTCTAGACGAATTTTATAAAGCGTATAAAAATAACAGATGGATAAACATCAACAAAGAGTCGAATTACTAAAGAAATTTGTTGAAACTCGAGCTGCTTTTAAGAAAAGAGTGCAAGAAGCGCGGAGTGGACAACGCGCTGCAGAAGAAGAAACCACCAAATTTTGTAAGCCGGTTACTGAAGCAGTACTTGGCAAACAACCAGAAATATCAACATTGTCTCCGGAAGAACTAGAAAAAAAAAATGAAAGAAAAAGGGTTGTTAGGTTTACAAGGAGAAAGATCGAAAGAAGAAACTATAAAAATTGTACAGGAACTTGTTAGAAATATTGCTGATACTGTTGCACGACAAGCCGAATTTGACAGATTAATAAACAACCCTCTTGCGCTATAACATGCTATTGCAAATCCAGCCGAGTTAGAGAGGTTAATAGAGAATTTGTCAGAGCAAACTAAGGAATTAGCTGAGGAACAAAAAAGAATAACTGAAGCTACCGTAGAAATAATGCCTATCGAAAATTAGATACGATTTTTTAGAAAAATGCACCTGTTAAAAAAATATCAGATGAAGAATATAATGATTTTATTGGTAAATACGATATCAAAGACATTGGCAATATTCGAAATTGGTCAGAAGAAAAATATAACAATTTAACAGAAAAAATAGAAAAATTTATTGAAACTGGTTTATATACTGATAAAGAAATAAAAAAAAATAAAAGATGAAAGGACTTTATTAAAAGCACATGATTTTATACGAAAAGGAATTATTGCTGAAGTAATGCTTCAAACAGCAACACAGTATCGAAATAGAAAAGGAGATTATTGTAAAGCATGGCCTTTCAAAAGACTGTTTGATAAGTATGAAAGCTAACGAGATAGAATATTACCAGAGGAAATAGAAGCAACCGGATCTGGCGTTAAAGTTTTTGCATCCACTGCTGAAATAGTTGACCGACTTATGTTGTTGATATCATCAAAAGAATCTGGTAATGAAAGCACAGAAATTGACAACGAGATTATTGATATATTAGTTCATCTTAGATCGAGTGGATTACTAACATCATCCGAGTACCAAATTTTACACAGTGATCTTATCGCGTAAAATAATCTAACAACATTGATATAATGTCAACAACGACGAAGTCGCCGATGACAACATTATTACTCGATTCGTCACAAACGACAAAAAAACAGCGCGAATTTTTCTGTTTATTACAATCCACCAATAGAACTAGATCCAAATAAACAATAAGAAATTGGATTAATTTTTGCTATGATGTGGCATTCTATGGCAAAAGTAAAAACAAATGTCAACGACGACTTTACATTTAATCCTGGCGCGTGGGTAACAGTCAAAATACCACAATGCGCGTATAACATAACTGATCTTAATAAAACGATAAAAGAACTAATAACAAAAAATGGATCCGTCGCAGAAAATTTTGAATTAACTCCAAAACTATAATACGCTGCGAGCTAGAATCACATTAAAAAATAACTTGATAATCGATTTTTCACCAGCGGCTAGTATCGCATCGTTGATAGGATTTAAAAACAAACAATACGACAGTGTTACAGAACAAAGTATATCGTATGATGGAGATTTACCCGTTAACATAACAGAAGTAAATACAATTTTAATCAATTGTTCTATTGCACTAGGATCTTATTCGGCGTTAGGGAGCCAAGGTGAAACTATTTATAGTTTTTCACAAGATGTTCCTCCAGGATCACTGATGCAAATTACTCCTAGGCAATTAATATACTATCCGATTAATCTTGAAAATCAAATAACAAGTATAATAATGCCACTAACAGATCAATCTGGGCGACAAATAGATCTTAACAATGAAATTGTCACCATTACTTACACCTACGCGCCACGACGTAGTCGTTACGTAGCGCGAAACAACATAGTTGTTGATATCGTTGCAATTACATAGTTGTTGAAGTTGTTGTACGATCAATTTTGTAAAACCTTTTTTTTATAACAAGATGAGACGAAGAAAAATTTAAAGAAAAAAAAATCGTAGGTAGATTTTTTGGAAATATATTTACAACAATTGCTGAGAGTATACAAGGAATAGCGCGTAAAGTAGCACCAATTGCACTTGACGCAGGTAAGCCTTTTGCGACTGCGGCCGGCACTGCGGTCGGACAAAAAATCGCCGATAAAGGCGACACCAAAGGTGTTGCACCAGCACCTTCGGCATCGGAAAACTCTGGAGATCACGATTTTTTAAAATTTGTTTTGCAGTTTGATAGGCATCCGAGTAAAAACAACTACGACATAGCAATAAATTTTGTGTGACAATCGAACATAATATGTCGCAAACTTTAACGTATTGCCTAAAATGTAAAACTAAAACTCCTAACAAAGACGAAAAAATAGAAAGAACGAAAAACAACAGAACGATGCTAAAAGGTATTTGTACTGTTTGCGGTAGAAGAAAAAGTGTATTTATTTCTTCAACTTCGTCATTGGCAAAGCCAACAGAATTAGTTTCTGGTGTGGATAGAGTTATTTTAGTCGATAATTAAAATAATAATGAGTCGAAGTTTTAATTGTGGTTGTGATAAAGATCTTTGTATCGAGCAAGATAAAATTGTTACTTATTGTCAATCCTGCAATCGCCGTAAAGTAATTGGATCTGGGATGGATATACATAAAATTATCGTTAAGTTACCAAAACCAAAAGGAGGATGGACATTACCCGGGCACAAATACTCTCGGCCGTACAATCCACTAGATAAACAACTAGACGAAAACAATAATCCATTGCTAAAACAAGAGCCTTATAATCAAGTTGATGCAATAGCAATGCGTCACGACATCTGTTATCGTGATATAGAGCGTACTGATAATGTTCGTGTAGAGAACTCAAAATCAGATTGTGATAAAATAATGCTAGACGAACTTAAAGATATGAAACCTACAAATATGCGAGAGACATTTGATAGAAGGTTGGTTCAAGGAATGATCGGAACAAAATACAAAATTAGCCTTGGTAGAGACCCCCTGACAACGTCAGGTGGAAAAGAATTATATGATGACAGCATGCAATCGCTTGCATCAGAGCTACACAAACCTAACAAAAAAAGTTTCGGCGACGTAAGGTTGTAGCAAATGCCGTTGATGATACCTTGGCAATAGATTTAGTTGATGTGTCAAATCTTGCTCAGTTTAACGATAATAAGAAGTATCTCTTTAACATTATTGATGGTTTTAGTAAATACGCGTCTAGTGTACCCGTTTCAGATAAGAAAGGAACATCGATAACCAATGCACTAAAACGAGTAATAACAAGTACAGAAAGAAAACCGAATAAAATTTGGACCGATCACGCAGCAGAGTTTTTTAATAAAAAATTTAAGCAGTTTTTGGAACAAAATAACATAAAAAAATATGTTACGGGAAACGAAGGAAAAAGCGTTGTCGTTGAAAGATTTACTCTAAATGAGTTGATACATAAACATTTGACAGCTATAAACACTAACAGGTATATTGATGATCTTCCACAGATCGTTGATAAATACAATAACACAAAGCATAAATCTATCAAGATGTCACCAAACGACGCGATTAAAAATCCGATTCTTGCAAACGAAAACATCTACCGCAGACATAAATTTAAAGTCGGTGATAGAGTTCGAATTTCATTTTTTTTTAAAAAAAAATTGAAAAGGATTTACTCCGAACTGGAATGAAGAAGTATTTGTAGTTAATAAAGTACTTTTAACGATACCTGTAACATAAGCGCTAAAAGATCTAGCCGGGGAACCTGTAACTGGTAGTTTTTACGAACAAGAACTACAGAAAACTGAACAGGATGTTTTTGTTATTGAACGAGTAATCAAAATGCGTGGTGATAAAAGCCTCGTTAAATGGCGCGGCTACAGCGATAAAATTAATAGTTGAATACCAACCAAAGAGATTAACTCTGGGAAATAATGTTTTTGTAAATTTCCTCGTACTTACGTAATACCGATTTTACAGGTTTACATAACGATATTAGATATTGTCGGAATCACCAGAGATTGTCATTAGATTAAATATCTTCACAAATATAAAATCGAATATTATATTTTTCTGTCGGTCTGGTGTTCTGATGTTCAAGAACGGTTTTATCAGCCGCCAAAACGATTGATTTTCATCTACCTTAAAATTAAATTTCAAAGTTTTTTTGTGATATGATACTTTACGTTATATCGATCAGTTGTCGGTCTTCCGTAATTCTTTTTGTCCCACGACGTCGTAGCGGTATCGTCGTTGTCATCATCTTCAATAAAGTCATCGTCGCTGACGTTTGCATCAGCTTCGGTGACGTTTGTTTCATCTTTAATAACATTAGTTTCTTGTGTTATATCTGTTGGTGCATAGATATACTTTAATCTTTCCAAGAGGTTCATTATATAATTTTATATAGCTTTAAATAATATAACGATGGACAAGATAAGATATATTGAGCATGTAGGGTTTATAACTCCAATGCCCTCAAAGAAGCTGTAAGAAAAGTGTTAGCGGGGGAAAAATATCTCAGTTAATTTGTTTTTGGTGCACGGCGGGAACGATAAAATTTTATTGACCGACATTGAAAAAAGACAATGATATGACGATAAAAAAAATTGTATAGTATATGATAGAGAAGCTATCATGTTGTGGTGTCATAGCTGCATCAGCCGAGATGAGCTTGCGAAAATATTACGAAAAGATTAATCGTCATATCGGAAGATAATTCTGTCAAATGTTGATTGTGAGGTTACCAAGCTCGTAACTCCAGCAGCAGATCTCTTAAAGATGCTGGATCTATTTTCAAATACCTAGCAGCAGCTGAGATTGAAGGAAATTTTAGTTTTACATCTGTTTCAGTAATTACCGCAGTTATAGGTTAGCAGGACACCTAAAATTAATACCACCACCTCGTCCTTTTCTTACATTTTCCTGCTGGGTAACTAATTCTAGATTTTCTAGACGATTGTTGGTTTTAATACTGCTGATGTGATTAATAACCAAACCATATGGAATAGGTCCGTTAAACGTTTCATAAACAAATCGATGGCTGCAATAATTAATAACGTCTGTTGGTATTCCTCGTATAGTTATTCTGAGATATCCACTATTATTTATTTCTCCTGACACTTTTTTTGTTCGGATATTTCGAATAATTCCACAATCTTCGCCTCGTAAAGATCAAATACCGGATGAGGTTGAAACTCATCCTGCAAAGCAAGATTTTCAATGTTATCATCAGTAACCGCGCCGTTAACATGACATACTCGCTGACCTTCTGGAATGCCATCACAAAACAATGTGTAAATAAAATCTTTCTTAACAATTTCGACTTGCTCGTCATTATCGCCTTTAACGCTGTTCTTATAACCAGATGGTGTTGCTTTACCAACGGTTTTCTATACTTGATATGTATCACCGACCCTAACATATTTCCCGCGTACTCGTTGTACTTGGGGCAAACGTAACAATACTCCTGCTCGCTTGCGAAACTTTGTGTCATTATACTTTAAGCAATTTATATCTCTAATTGATTATTTGACTAGCCCTTCAACCAGTGAGCTACCTGTTTGAAAAATAAATCAGAGATATGATAGTACATTATATAACAACAAAGAGCCTTATAGGAGAACCTACAAAAATAGTTATTGCTTTCACAGGATTTGACAACAGCTATCGGGTTGATAAACAAATCGTTTTAGCAAATTTTACCTCAACGAATCTTTTTCATTTGTTAGAACCGACTATAAAACGTGATTTTTAAAAACATAAGGGCTTGAAAATTCTAGTTCAGTATCACGTTATATTTTCTAAATTACATGTGACAGAGGAGTCGACTGACGAGGAAATTACAGATCCTTTCATTAACTCAAAATCAAAGCGTGGTTTGTTTGGAACTAATCTTTCATCGCTAGCTGATGAAATACACCAGGAAATTTGGAAAAAATAGAAGAGTTCAGCGAATCATGTTCTGGTTGGAAGTTTGAGATGATTACTGAAATTTTATTTCACACAATGAAATATAACATATTACGCGGTAGCGGCGCTAATAGCGCTGGGTATATTGACCTGCTACAAAAAATAAAAAATAAAAAAATGCTGTATAAACGTAAAAAACTCTGATAACAAGTGCTTCCAGTGGGCTATTCTCTCCGCGATGTTTCCAACAGAAAAAATGCTGATCGCGTTGACAAATATTTTAGTCACGTTACAAAATTAAATTTAACCGGTATTAACTTTCCAGTTGCGGGAAATCAGATACCAAAGTTTGAAAAACAAAATAATATTTCAGTTAACGTATTTGGCATGAAAGTGTTTATCCAAGATATATTTCTGAAACAACCTCGCAATCGACAATAAACTTATTGTTTTATAAAAATTATTACGTATGGATCAAAAACTTCAGCGGATTTGTTGGTAAACAGTATAACAAATATAAAGTAAGAAGTACTTCTGTTATCGTTGTTTGCACGGTTGCTCTGACAATGAAGAATTACAAAAGCATCTACAGTACTGCAATAATGTACAACGAATAACAATGCCAGGCGAGGATAAAAAATTCTTCGGTTTGTTAATCATAATCATAAACTAAAACTTCCTTTCGTGGTATATGCCGACTTCGAGTGTTTACTTCAACCTGTACTTGGCGCTGAAAATAACCCTAACCAATCGAGTACAAGAAAAATTCAAAATCATGTACCATGCGGAGTAGCGTATTAAATAGTTTGTTGTATTAATCCGAGTTTATTCAAACCAATTAAAATACACGGCGGTAAAGATCCAGCTATTTGGTTTTTCAAGCAGTTGATTAGTGAAGTTGATGATATATTTAAACGTTTAAGAAAAATCCTTTCAATGATAAAACTGACATATCAAGAAGAATCTGATCACAAAAAAGCGGAATTTTGTCACATCTGCGAAAAATATGACATAGAACCTGGTAATAAAAGAGTACGTGATCATTATCATTTAACAGGACATGACAAGTGTAATATAAAACTTAATGCTCCAGATTTTATTCCAGTTGGTCTTCACAATTTCCGAGGATATGACAGTCACATTATCCTAGAAACTTTTGGTGATCCTGAAATAACGTCTCGTTTAAAACTCGATAATATAATCAAGTGTATCCCAAATAATTTTGAAAAGTATATGTCAGTTACTTTAGGTAAGTTGCGTTTCATCGACAGCCTACAGTTTATGGCAGCATCGTTAGATGAGGTGGTAAAAGGTTGTAACGAGTTTTATATCCTACAAGACTGCTTTAGTAATCAAGCAAACTTGTTAAGTAAAAAAGGAGTATTTCCATACGAGTACCTCCATGATTGGAATAAATTTGATGAAACTTCTTTACCTGACAAAGATAAATGTATTCACAGCTAAAAAATGAAAACATAACCGATGACGAGTACAAATATGCACAAGATATTTGGAAAGAATTCGATTGCAAAACATTTGGCGATTACCATGATTAATATTTGAAAACGGATGTGCTATTGCTTGCGGATGTGTTCGAAAGTTTTCGTCGAGTAAGCTATAACAATTATGGACTAGATCCTTGTTGGTATTACTCTGCTCCTGGATTATCTTGGGATGCTTTGTTAAAGTTTAGTAAAATCGAGCTAGAAGTACTAACAGATGTTGACATGTTTAACTTTATCGAAAAAGGTGTCCGTGGCGGTATTAGCGTGATAACAAAAGCATTCGGAAGCAAACAATAAGTACATGAAAGATTATAATCCTTAGCTTCCATCGAAGTATATGATTTACAAAGACATAAATAATTTGTACGATTATGCAATGTCAGAACCAATGCCGTTTGGTGGATTTCGTCGGATTACACCTGACCAATTTCTGGCGGAAACAGAAAAAAAGATACCAGACGATGTTTCGTATTTCGTTGAAGTTGATCTCGATTATCCTGCTTCGTTGCATGATTTACATAACGATTATCCGTTTTGTGCGGAATCAATGATAATCGATTACAGTTTATTATCTCAGGAACAACAAGCATTGGCATCACCAAGACAAAATTCTATGGTAAAAAACTAGTCCCAAATTTACTTCATAGGCGAGATTATGTTTTGCATTACAAAGTTTTAAAACAAGCGGTGGATTCTGGTCTTGTGTTGAGGAAAGTTCATAGAGTGTTAAAGTTTAATTAGTCGCCTTGGATGAAGGGTTATATTAGCTCAAACACATGAAGGAGAGCTGTAGCTGAAACCGATTTCGAGAAAAACTTCTTTAAGCTTATGAACAACTCTGTCTTTGGTAAGACAATAGAAAATATTAGAAAGCGAGTAAACATCGAGCTAATTAATGATATCAACCGCCGAAACAAACTTGTGTCGGACGATGATTTTGTCAGTATGAAAATTTTTAATGAGAACCTTGTCGCGATACAGCGACGAAAAACAAACATAAAACTAAATAAACCGATTTATGTTGGAGCTTCTGTACTTGATTTGTCGAAATCATAATTTTGTTAAGAAGCAGTGGCCGTCAAGTAAACTATTGTTTACCGATACTGACTCGCTTGTTTATGAAATAGAGACTGAGGATGTATATCAAGACATTTTTGATAACCGACATTTGTTTGATCTTTCCTATTATCCTCGCGATAGTAAATTTAATGATGACACAAATATAAAGGTTATTGGTAAATTTATGGATGAAATGAACTCCCTCATTATCAAATACTTTATTGGATTGAGAAGTAAAATGTAGGCCGTGCTGCTAGACAATAACAAAATAACAAAAAAGCAAAAGGTTTACCTCGCGATTTTGTTAAAAAATTTATTGAGTTTAATGATTACAAGTACGCACTTGACGGAGGGGTTAGTTTAATAAGAGCAATGGCTATTCGAATAAATCACCATAAACTTGAAACAGATGTTATTATCAAACGTGGATTAAGTAATTTTGATGACAAACGTTATTGCGAAAATGGAATAGATACGTTTGCACTTGGATATCGTTGTGATGATAAATCTAACGATAAATCTATACTTGACATTATATTCTCCGACTAGGGTATGAAATTTTGTGTGAACAACAAAATAATGTTTGAAAATTTGACAGTGACACGTAGCAACAATAGCAAGATCAAATATCTAACGATATACGGTAAACAGTTGACAGTTGAAATTAACAATGAAACATCAGGAATATGTTTCAGTGGCCGTGGCAGGCTAAACCTTTCACTTATCAGATATGGTAACAGCGAGTATTTTAATTGTCTTGAAAAACTGAGCTAGATAATTGTCAGAAGGATTTAATAACTTTCATGATCCAATCAGTCAACAAAAATATATTGAACTTACAATTGATCTTGATCGATCAAACGTATTTTCTATTGACAAAAAAATATCCTCTTAGTAAACTAGAAATGAAAGATTTATTTGAGCGTCGTCGTTTTGTGAGCGGTAGAATAAAGTTTAGTCTCTATTATCATGATGATGAAATATTTCTAATTTCAACAGTTGAAACACTAATAATCGGTGATGAGGTATGAAATTTTATCTAAACTTTAAAAATAATCTCAAAGTGCAAAGCAGTTCGAAATAATATTTTATAAATAAAATCAACCACTGCTCCGTGTCGATGGAGATAGGATCCTTGAGCCAGAATCCCTTGTGGTGAAAAAGTATAGTTGTTGGGAGAGGGATGGATGGGAGTCTCTGGGATAGGGAAATCGTACTTAACGAGAGTCTCTGGCATATGGGGATACAGTCCTTGAGCCAGAATCCCTTTTCATTCACTACTTTTAATAGCCATGCCTGTCCTGACATCTTTATAAGCACGACCTGTATTTAAGATCAAGTACGCCAGCAACTCTGTCAACTTGTACAGTTCTGTCAACTTGTACAATTCTGCCTACTTGTACAGTTCTGCGAACTTGTACGATGTGGAATAAACCAAAGAATCTATGAAAGAAGCCAACCTTGATTACACACGTATACCATGGCACATTTCGAAACTCTACGATCGAAACCAATGTCTCGGAGGGGCAAATTCAGGTTCCAAGAGAGTATGTCTGTAGCTTAAATGCCGTGGTCAACATATTTCACATTTGCATTTTTGTTGTTGAATTGAATATTACATGATATTCTCATCGTGGAGATTAATTTAGAAATGATTCCTAATTTTTATTTATTATTTTTATTTACTTAATTTAGGGTGAGGGGTGTGGGACGAGTTTATTATTGAAAAAAGGATCTATTATTTGTTTGAGTGGGTGGGTGTATTTAACGGTATTTTTAACTCACTATCATGCCATAGAAAAAGGGCTCAAGAACACACCTTCCTAGTCCAACAAGGCTGGTCTGGGCGGTTATCTAACCAGAGACCCTTGCATTTAGAATCCGACTTTCTACCATGTGAGCATCCGCAGCAAATTAACAACAGAAAGAATTAAATTAATATAAAATTACTCAGCAAACAGAACGTGGGAGTGCGATACGTCAGAAAATGAGTGTTAAGGGTAAATCAATCGACATATTGATTTGATACATTTGTTGATTTTATACATTTATTGATTTTATACATTTGTTGATTTTATACATTTATTGATTTTATACATTTATTGATTTTATACATTTATTGATTTGATACATTTGAAGGGCTATTATTAAGAAAGCATAGGGCAACAAGCAATTTATCATGCAAGGAGGATGTTGCTATTCCTCCGAATTTTTGTTCCCTATTCAAAACACAATTTCTTTGTCAAATCACTTGAGACATACTGACAGACCTGGGATTTGGAGTGTTATTTGTCTACCTCTCAAAGCGGTGACATGAATTTTTGGGGATTGTTTTTCAAAAAACAAACAAATACCGGCCCCGTTCCTCCGCCTAATAAATAAAAATGCAATCATTTTTTCAGATGTAAGCGTTGTGCATAACAGATTTACATTTATTGTTTAACTTTTCTCAAGACGATCTTCTTTCTTCTTTATGTACCACAATGAACTTTAGCGTTCATACATTCGCCTTAAATATACGGAAGTCATAGTTGCATCACTCAAAAGACGACTATACTTATAAAACAAGAAGTAAAAACAGAATGCCGATAATTAACCTGATTCGGACTGCTATTCTGCAGGTGTGCATTGAAACGATTCGTCATGTAGTTTATTTCTTGACAAAGGGCGGAAACGGAAGTAACCGTCTGGTCGAATATATGCAGTGTTTGGTCGTTTTGGTTCGTATTTTATGGCACTGCAACGCATGTGTCGAAGTAAATTGGATCCAAGTGTATTGCCCAGATACGCATCACTGTAGCCGAGCTGGGCTTACATTATGCTTGGATCCGAAGCCGTACACTTTCGTGAGTCTGGCACCAGTAACTGAGCACATGCGGCTGCCCGTGACTTAACACCAGGTTTTGTACCTGATGTACATAACGTTTACATTGGAATGCGGTTGCCATCGATCGAACAGTTGAGAGCATGTATGAAATTACTGCGCTGACCTTTATACAAGGCAGATCAATATTACATATAATACTCTCTACTTAGGATGATCATACTAAGAAAAGGGCAGGAAGCAAGGGATAGTGCTTACAGGGAGAAAGGGGTCGTGCTTACAGGAAAAAGGGGTAGTGCTTACAGGGAGAGAGTGGTAGTGCTTACAGGGAGAAAGGGATAGTGCTTACAGGAAGAAAGGGGAAGTGCTTATAGGGAGAAAGGTGTAGTGCTTACAGGAAGAAAGGGGTAGTGCTTACAGGGAGAAAGGGATAGTGCTTACAGGAAGAAAGGTGTAGTGCTTACTGGGAGAAAGGTGTAGTGCTTACAGGAAGAAAGAGGTAGTGCTTACAGAGAGAAAGGGATAGTGCTTACAGGAAAAAAGGTGTAGTGCTTACAGGGAGAAAGGTGTAGTGCTTACAGGAAGCAAGGGTTAGTGCTTACAGGGAGAAAGAGGCAGTGCTTACTGGAAGAAAGAGGTTGTGCTTTCTGGAAGAAAGGGGTAGTGCATACAGGAAGAAAGGGATAGTGCTTACAATTCAAATATAGCCATGTTAAAAGCTCTTACTGCTCTCTTACATCTGTTTATCCATACGTCAGTCCATCCGTGCATCCGTCTATCCGTCAGTCATTCTGTCCATCTGTCCATCTATTCCTACCAAGCAATCAGGGCCGGATCGGGTCAAGCACAGGGGGGTGGGTTCCAAAATTTCAAAAGGACACTGACTTTCCTCGAAATGGAACCATTTAAAAAGTCTAGGTCTATTTACTCAAAGTGTGCACAATACCCATTAAAATACACAAAAATAAAACCATGGTAAAAAATATTGCCAGTGAAGAGCGACTGTACATTTGTATGTGTATACGTTTGTTTTGTTTCATAGCGAAGGTTGGTGATTATTCTTCCTCCGATGCTGACAGTGTCCTTGTGGTCATACAAGGCATCCTCCACGATCCTTTCCAGGAAAATGTTGAAGAGTGTAGGTGACAGTTTACATCCCTGTCTGACTCCAACTATTGATCGAAACCAATCTCCACTGCTGCCATTGATGAGGACAGCACTGGTGGATTTATGATAGAGGTGCTCAACAACCTGCACCAGGTTTGAGCTGATGTTGTACTTCCTCATAGTTGCCCATAATGCTGCATGCCATACCCTATCAAAGGCCTTTTTGAAATCTGTAAAGACGTGGTATAGATTCTGCTGATGCTGAAGGTATTTCTCGCAAAGTTGTCTGAGATTGAAGATTTGTTCTGTGGTGCTTCTTCCTGCTCGGAAGCCTGCCTGCTCTTCAGCAATAATTTTCTCTGCTTGAGGCTTTAGTCTGTTGAGAATTATCTTCAGCATGACTTTGATCGGGTGACTGATCAAACTGATGGTTCTGTAGTTTTGTCATAACTGTAGGTTTCCTTTCTTGGGGAGCACGATGACGAAGGACTGAGTCCATGTGGTGGGCCATTCTCCTGTCTGCCATATCTTGTTGCAGATTGTTGTTAGAACTGTGACTATCTCTTCTATATATAGTCACACACACACACACACACACACACACACACACACACACATATTCGTCGAATTATAAAGATCGTTTGTGCAGTATATAAACAATCTTTAAAAATACCTGATTTATATTAGCATTTAGTGTTTCATCTGTAATTGATTATTGGTATAAAGAAAGTAATGAAACGGTATCAGCAAAAGGCACGTACGGTTGGTAAGGTCTCTCTCTCTCTCTCTCTCTCTCTCTCTCTCTCTCTCTCGTTTCTTTCTTTGTTGTACTTGTGATAAAGTTCCGATTAGTTGCTGCTATGGATTCCAACAATTTAAGCGAATAATATTGTTGTAACCATCACCAATACAAGTAATAAGCAACGTGTAGTATTTGTAGTATTAGTATAGGTAGCTGCAGAAACAATAATTGTGGTTGTTGTTGTTGCTGCTGCTGTTTTGTTCTTGTTCTTGGTTCTAGATGTTGAACAGTGGCCAAATTATATTTTGGCGGAACTACTGTTGTTGCTAGTAGTGCGAGGAATAGAAGCAGTTGTAGCAGCAACAGCAGTAGTAGCACCAACAGCAGGAATGGTAGTATTAGTACTTGTAGTGGTCGTCGGAGCCTTCGTCGTCGTCGTAGTAGTAGTAGTTGTTGTTGTAGCAGCTGCAGTGGTGGTTAAGATCAAAATGACGCTGTTTGAGGTGGTGGTGGTGATTCTGAAAGCATTTTTTTTTTTTTATTTTTGTTTATTTCCATCTAAAAACATTTTAGCGTCAGGGATATTGTGATCTTTTATGCATGTCTGTCCGCCTGATACTGCATTTTCTCGAAAACAGCTGTGATGAAATTAAAGCAAATTTACAGCTATTTTTGTTAAATAGTAAAAAGACACACAATTGATTTCAGCTTGGCTCTCTACCCAGGTGTCTTGAAGCGGCGAAAGAAAAATCAATTTATGTAACATTTTCTTTTCTTTTCTTTTTTTTTTTTCTATTCGTTTTAGTGAATTTACAAGCGGTTGGCAGGAACACAGATGCAATGAATTTATGGTTATCACGAAATAACTTTGATATGCGCATGATTGAAGCGCGTGAAACAATCCCTCATTTCCACTACGATCACTGTTAGTAACACGATCGCTTAGCCGCGTGGGGGCAGCAGAAGCATATATGTGATTTGCAGTTATTACGCAGTTGTCAAATTTTGCATCATGGAAGATTTAAACAGTGGAATGACTGACTGTTTATCTCTGAGGCAAAAGAGCTACCTGTCAAATCGAAAGCAGCAAATAAGCATGCAGGGCGTCATGAATCGAGCGATATTCTTAAAGGGGTTCATCATGGGTCAATCCTCGGACCATTACACTTAAATGTTTTTATTAATGATGACTTCTGTTTTATTACATATGGCTTTTATGTAACTATGGCAACGATAGCGCTTTGTCCTCACAGGACATTGACTCTGATTAACATACTTGGAGCAGAGTCCTACATTCTGAAAGGATTCAACCACTAGCTGTAGTTAAAAGACATTCAGTGTGAAGAGTGTACCAAACTTAAGCAGTGCCGTCATAAACACTAAAGGAATTATTAAACTGCTAGGAATTTAAATTGATTATTATCTGCTGTAAAAAAAAATCTTTGTTGGAAAGCTTGAAGGAAACTATCTGTCTTTTAATGGATTAATCAGAAGCACTTGCTTGCAAACCATGCGTGTTTTAATGACTGTTGTTTTATGTTAATGTCAGTAATATCTTATTGTATCAGTTGAACAAAAGGAGAGGCTCCGATGGGGACTTGCATGGGAATAATAATAATAATAATAATGAGGACTTTGTATAGCGCCTAATCTTTAGAAGCTCTAAGCGCTTTACAACATTTGACAACACTTAAAAAAAACATATATAATGATATGATTACAAAATTAAAAACAAACACCACGAAAGTAGAAACAGAAAATATGCTGTAAATATTTAAGGCAAGGGTACATTATTAGGTCTTTAAGTCTGTTCTTGCAGTTGAAATAGGTGAGTTTTAAGAGCGCTTTTGAATGAGATCACTGTGTCTTTGTGTCTAAGTGCAGTGGGCAATTCGTTCCACATTGCTGGGCCCTGGTATGCAAAAGAGCGTTGTCCACATGATTTCATCTTCATAGTGGGAATGATGAGAATACGAGTGTCAGAAGAGGAGCGTAAGCATCTTGCAGGTGTGTACACATGGGTGGGGTCAGATAGGTATGTTGGACTGGAGCCCGTCAGTGAAACGTAGCACAGAGAACAAATTTTGTGTTTAATTCTGGATCGTATGGATAGCCAGTGTAGGGTAGAGAGCAGGGGAGAGGCGTGCTCTGATCGTGGTACTCTAAGGATGATTCGAGCAGCTGTATTTTGAACTTTTTTAAGTTTCTGAAGTAGATATTGAGACGAACCAGACAGAATTGAGTTACAATAGTCCAGTCTTGAAAGTACTAAGGAACACACAAGTGTTTTAGTGGCATCAACTGAAAGATACTTGCGAATGGAGCTGATTTGTCTCAGCTCAAGATATGCAGCCTTGTATATGTTCATGACATGTTGGTGCAACGAGAGAG
>JAECUM010032482.1:0-22587 GCA_016617855.1 Megalonaias nervosa
TTCCCCCCCCCCCCCCCCCCCCCCCCCCCCGTTAACCTGTAACATTTATTTTAATATCAAGAAGGATAGAGATCGCCTGAAATATATGGAGAAATGCTTTTTGTTACGAGACCCGCTGTATTACAATGTAGGAATTAGTTTCAGAAATAAAAGGTGCATCTTCAAATGCAAACCCTGACTGTTCCAGGGGCATCACTCACCGACAATACTTACATCTTCTACTGTCGAAACCAGAATGGTAGTACTATAATGATAGTGTCACCCATAGCAATCCTAGTGTCATTGGAATATTGGGCTCTAGATCAACTGGGAGAAATGCATGTAGGTAATATTCAAGAAAATATTTAGTGGTCTAACACCCACCTGATCAGAGTCTGATTCTATTTTTAGGTTTCATTTCATAACGAAGAAAGCAGAAGCATGCCGTGTGACGGAAATAATAATATGCAGTTTTTACGGTTTATTTCTTTCTTGTGTCATCCTTAATAAAATGATATTCTCACCGTGGAATGGTACTCTAGTTATTTTGGTCATGCCAGCACTAACATGGTTGATTACCGACCCCTTCCACTATGTTTAAAACCACGTTGCTGTAAAAATAAGATGACTGATTGCTTCATGGTTTAGTTGCAAACAAATTAGCAAGAACTGTCTGATTGTCATTCTCAGTTTTCCCTTAGAGAAGAAACGGGCTGAAACATTGGCGTGCTGCTTGTAGCGAGCGACTAGATTCATTTCAAAGTGGAATATCGCAATATGGTTGATTAATCACCAAGACAAAATAAAAGAGGGAAAGAAGGGTATTTTTTTTTTATTTTTTATTTTATTTTTTTTTATATTTTTTTTTTATTTATTTTTTTTATTAAAAAAACAACCCAAAACTTTACCATTCATTTTTGATTGGCATATTTCTTCACTTCACATTGCAAGTTGATATGGCGATTTGGTTCATTTTGCATTATTTGTCATAAACAACGATCATTTTCATTTGCATAGGAAGATCTTTACTAACCGGACAAAATTTTTCAAATATGAGAGATTTATAGTGCTTCATAACAAAACTTCCTTCGATGTCTGAGATAAATCCAGTCCATATCTTTTGGAGCTATTATAGGTCAAGTTACCATATGTTCTCTACATTTTAGTCTACTTTTGAGACCTTGCAAGTCTGTACTCTTACATATTTTCCTGTATTATTTAATACTGTGGAAAAATTCTCGCCAAGCAACAGATGGTGCCCGGTGGCCGGTTTATCTGTCATAGATAAAGAGATATCGAGATGCTAAGTAAGATCGGTTGGCAAGGTGGAAGTAATAATTAACCGTGACTTATCCATGTAACATATTAAGTGTAAACGAGCACGGGTAACTTAATGGAGCTCTATTATATAAATCCCTGTGGTGAACATGTCTCTACTCGTTAAGATATAAGGGCTAGATTGAAAGTAACGCAAGCAACAGAGACTCACTGACACCAGTTATGAGAGACGGATATCAGTTTTTCCATTAATACCATATTTGTTTAATTAGTGGTGTTTGGGGCGGGATCACTTATTAGGCCTTGCCAACTGATCATCTGAAATTGTGACACGAGCGATGGAAAATGATAGCCACCGTGTTCAATAGGCTCCAAACAGTGATAGCATTTTTGTGGAAACTATCATCCGACATTATTTCATCTTTTTCATATTATTACTGATTTTATTACTCTTAAATTATCGATAGGACCCTGGTGACACGTTGTCTAAGGTGCTTGCTCGCACATCTCACTTCTGTCGGCATGAGTTCGAATCTCAACTCGACCAATGTGGGAATGTAAGAAAACTTGCCAGTACCTTACCGTGGGTCTGTGGTTCTTCCCAGGATCTTCCATGTGTCCTCGTCAACCAAACTATACTGTCAGCTATGTGTTATGCGACGACAAATGGTGTTAAACCTCACAATAACCAAACCAACCAGTCTGGCTACAAAAATTTACTATTAGCATACACCAGCAACTTGTTCGGTCCTCTGACATACTACCATGGAAAGTATCCATAATTTAAGAAAACTTCAGAAACGTTAACATGGATGTCGTATTCATCTGATGCAAAATATCACTGAAGCAGAATAAATGAACTATGTTGAGACTCTCTCTCTCTCTCTCTCTCTCTCTCTCTCTATATATATATATATATATATATATATATATATATATATACATACACACACACACACACACACACAACTTAGTCATTGGACACAATAGAAGATGTATACACTCATATGGCTTTGACAATGCGTTATATACAAAAATAATGCAAATATATAGAAATCACATATATAGAAATTACATAAATGCCACTAGCAACGGAATGGACAAAACTCTCTCTTTACTTGTACCCTTTTTAAAAAAGGCACAATTACACAAACTGATATGAATCCATGTGGTCTGTCTGATCTGTCCACCTTTCCGCTTCTTATTCTGTTTTTTCTGCGAGCCCTTTATAAGGTACAGAATTATTTGTTTTCGAAATAAGGAGTCGATATGAAATGAGATATTATATTATAATATATATATATATATATATATATATATATATATATATATATATATGTATATATATATATATATATATATATATATATATATATATATATATATATATATATATATATAGACAGATTCCTCTCTTGCTTAATAGATCGTGGAACTTTCTCATTATTATCTAAATTTCAGGCTTTGGCTCGTTTCCTTTTAATGAAAATTTTATACAATGAATGGCGTATCAAAGATTCAGCGTACATACTATACATATATTTTATTTATATCACATACAAATACACATACTTACATTTCCAACGGAGTTAAGATTGATTACATAAAACTATCTAACGGAATGAATGAACTGTGCACAACCCTTTCCAGTGTGTCCGCTACAAAATGTAGTTCTTTACTTTTCGCAAGTAATCGCAACCTCTTTTCAAAATGATAAGTTGCTTCTTTTATTTTCTTAACTTCTGTTTGCATTCGTATTGATTAAATAATTATAAGACACACATATAATTTAAATATGAAAGATGGTTTAAAGAAGAAAGTAGAACACTTCAACAGTTAAGTACTTGATCAGTCTGCACGCAGCATGTTGAATTTAGTGGGAAATATTAACTCAGCGAAATGAGGAAACAGCAATAGGTAATTGAAACATTTAAATGTATTACAATTGATCTAAGTCATTGTTATGACCTACTTAACATTACTATCGAACATACAGTTGTTTCTTTCCTCCAGTTTTGTCTTTCACCTTTCCGTTAGTTTGTGTGACTATATTTTGCCATCATTTATAGGCCCAGAGACTTCATAGTATGACACAGGCGGGACATTTATTCACAACTTATCCGTATGATTATTCATGGATTAGTCTGCTGCTTTACTAAATATCTCAGTGAGAGAGAAAAGCTGGGAGAGGGGTAGAGCAGCCTTCTAACATTTTAATATTAAATAATCTGCTTTCTGACCCTTTTATTAATACGATTTTTTGTAACAGGAATGAAGAAATAATGACAATTAAAACATTAAATAGATTACAGTATATGTCGTCTTCCTAAGCAAAAAATGCACCGTATGATCTTGACAAGCTATTGCAACTTTCAAGACCGAATTATCCATAGGGAAAAGTGGGCAACGTACTCAGGGCCCCTGAGGCTCAAGAGGCCTGTATATTATCGTATGACTTCACATGCAGTGTTGTTAATAGTACTATAACCATATCTATGGACAAGACAGGGTAGATATGGACCCCCATGTTGGCTGTGCACAGGGCCTCCAAAGGCCTTAATCCGGCCCTGGCAACTTTATATCATTGGTATTGCGAACACAGTATTAAAATCCCATAGAACCTGTATAGCTAACCGTTATGAAGTCCCAGGTTCTTGTAGGTTACTTGGTATAAATGCAGTTGTTTTCTTCCCTCTAAGCCTCAGTGACTTCCCGTATTCTCTCCATTATGCAGGAGAGAGAGAGAGAGAGAGAGAGAGAGAGGGTGGGGTGTTTCAATGAAATTGTGTCTCATGTTTAATTCAGTTAGAAGACAGGGATTATTAGTCTTTTTATCGTTTTTTTTTATTAAAATATAATGATTAATGATTGGAAATTCATGATACAACTCTTTTGGAGTCTGATAAATGTCCTCTCTTTTTTCTACATTCCTGACAGTGTTGTGTGTTTTAGGGGATTTTTAACGTAGCTCTAACACTTTGAGTCATATCTCTACGATGTTTGCAGTGTGGCAGTTTATGGTGATATCTAGCACTGGGGCATCATTCCGCAGACATGTAGCATCGTGTCCCACTCAGTCACATTATCCTGACACCAGTCCAACCAGTCCTAATCCTAACCTCTTAATGCTGAACGTCAAGCGAAGCAGCTGCTATTACATCTTTATAAGTTTTTTGGTATGACTCGGTCGGGGTTCGAGCATCGGAGGCGGTCACTCTAACCACTTAGGCCACCTAATCTAATACATTTGGTTATACATGTAATTTCAGACGAGGCGGGTTTGTGCCCATGACAATTCAGACACACATAACCTGACTCGTGCACACCTCCGGAGGGTGAACCTCGACTGGAATGTATACCCTGATAGTATCCACTGATTTGTGTGTGTCTATTAACGTCATGTGAGACAGATGTCTTTTGACATAAACTGCTCCTAAATTGCCGTGCATTCATTTTACGACTTCCGAACTTTACGTTTAGTTGGCGCTGCTTATCCACATTTTTTGTAATGAGGTGTCGAAAACCACTATTGTATACATACATCAACCGTACCAAGACCATTTTACTTACGCTAAGCACAAACTTCAACAACCTGTGTAGGACTAAGAATAGGTGATACTGCATTTTCTGGAAATATTTGCATGTTTTTATCGAAATCACTGGAATTGTTAGTTAAAGTAACATTTCCGGTCAGCAGCGTAACTAGGCTATTTGGGCCTGTAAGCGGGCCCTATGCAAAGCTTACCGACGGGCTCCTGCCTAATTTTTAGTGTAAGAAAATAATTCGTGGCCCCTTATGCCTTGCATACTCTTGCTATATGGTAGCTACGTTTCTGTTTCCGGAACAGGCTGTATCGCAGATGTTTGTTTAGCTATTCTACGCAAAAGCCATGAGGATGAACCAGGCAAACATATTATTTTCTGTTCAAGCTCTGATGGTGATTTCTATTGAATCTAAGTAACAATCTTCACACGTTTGAAAATCTCCAGGAAATATCAAAGAAAAGTATACACGATTTCAATAAAAACTAAAAATGGCTTGCAGTAACAACGTTTTGGCTCGATTAGTGTCTTGAAATCTTCAGAGAGCAATGACAGCTGTTGCTTTAATTTTCAACTGAAATCTGAATCCACATAAACGAGGAAAAATAATGATCTTGTTGGCTACCACAATATTGAATGCATGCCCTGTATTAATTTTAAGTTCCGATGATCGATACCCTTTCTCAACAGCGATTTCACACATTCCATTTTTAGCTATTTATATCCGTTTCCGGATAACAAGATTGACTCGTGCGGTAGGCGAACTCACGCTGTGGGCTCTAAATTAATATTACTGAAACAAAAACATACCCGCATCGGAATTGAAAACCAATATATGTGCTACTATCATAAGGTGTAGCCGTAAGAAAGAAGCTAATGATGAGACTCTGAAAATTACTTTTCCAAAACAATATCAAAGTATCTATCTGATATACATAATTATCACATAGTCGGTACACTTTGCCTATAGTGTGTGCAGTTTAATATTTTTGATATTATAACATGTGAACATATCACTTTATGTGATTCTGATTCGTCCAAATAAGCCCATGAAATTATTGTTCAGTTTTCTCTTTACTGATTGGCTGCGATCGTTTGGAAAACTTTTTTAACCCCGCCTTCTGGAATGTTTTGTTTTGAATGAACATTTTGGCGGTCATTTTTCAATTCGCGAAAGGAAATTGAGGAAAAATTTTCTCGGCTGTCTGAATATAGACAGGTTACCCACACAGGGGCTTGTTATGTCATGAATAACAATATCATCATAAGAAAAATGGTGTAAAACTACAAGACAAGAACAACAATAAGAAGTAAAACTAAGGCTATTGCTCATTTGACAGCGGGTGACGAGGTGGGGTGAGGTGGGCGGTATATCTGTAACATGTATATAGAATCTACCCTATATACAAGAGTGGTTTAAATGTTAACTTACCGAAGTAAATAAACTCACCTTTAATCACAGAAGAATGTGGACATAAATGGGTCTCCCAACTGACAGAACTTGACCCAACCACAGCATCTTTAGGGCAGTATATATGGGATCAAAATCCGACTCAAAAATAAATTTGTTTTCGTCTTCTGTACAGTCTATTGTTCCAAATCAAATACCGCAAATATCCGGTCACAAATGCATTGCAGTAAATGTGGGAAATTTTGCATCCCGTAATCAGTGTGATGTTTAGTTCTAAAAGTGACATTTTATGTTAACATGTACTCTACTATGTACGTAGGCCTATTGTTTACCGTATCAAGCAATGTGGCATCACACTGCATTGATCATTCTGTTTAAAAAATGATTTTGTCCTTATCAAATGTTCTGTTTATTCGGATGGAAGCTTTTTCTTTGATTTATAGTTTGTAAACAAAAAGTACAATCCACTTTTACTAGTTCAGCTTTGTTTGGGAGTATATTTTATGCACAACAAATGAAAGGTACACCGTCGGTCAGAATGAACGAAATTATTCATTCTTCATTTTATCTAAATAATTTCCACTGAAATAAAAACTATGTGATAAAAAGATATGAAAATTTATGAAACTCGTTGAATAATGTCCAGCTTTTGTGAGCCAAGGCTCGCAAACGCTAGACATTATTCAACGAGTTTCATAAATTCAATATTAAATCATTACTCATTTGAGATCCTCTCTCTCTCTCTCTCTCTCTCTCTCTCTCTCTCTCTCTCTATATATATATATATATATATATATATATATATATATATATATATATATAAGATTTCATGCAAACTTTCTCCTTAGGTACGCTATCTTAAAAGATAGGAACTATTAACCTCTACAATCTCCAATGTATATGAAAAGAAACAAACGTGTACATCACTTTTAAGCCAATTGATATTGCGTGCCTATCAGTTGTTAGTTCACCTCAACCGATTTTATCCCTCGTGACAAGGGATATTTTAAGACTCACTACTGTGTATGTTTTTGTTTTTTTTTTTCTTTTGTTATGTGCATGGTAAACCGTACTTTTGCGGAATGCGAAGTCGAGCAATAGCAAGGAGGACCAGTTAGCCGATTAGGCAGCATGCTGGAAGTACTAGGAATTATGCAAAATTTAATTTGATCTGTTCTCTTTGCGTCATTCCACACTACGACTATACAACGGTTTATTTATCGAGATATTTCAAGAACAGAGCATCACAGTTGACAGGTGGTTGATCGGTTTGTTTTGGTTCTATACTGGCAATCCTGAGGAGTACTATACTTTAAAAGGGAAATGTTTTTGTATTTGATGCAAGGAAAATTTAGAAGAAAAAGAAAACTCGGAATAATTGGCAAGTTCTTACATTAGCAGACACCTGATACCGCAAAATAAAGTCATTGAAAGCGTTGCTTGAACAGATTTAATGTTACCGTGACAACACTACGTTCTGTAATATGCAATGATTCACAGTTAGCAAATGTAAGAATTTATTTGGTTGTCAAAAATACATATAAGTTATGAGCATGGGTATTTATTGCGAATCTTCTTTTCTTAGACCAAAACTTTTCTGAATTGCATGGTTGCTTCAAACCACGAATTACACGACTCAACGAAAATGCTCCCTCTGAAAACAAAATACATTCTGTCGCAATGTAGGAATATAAATGCCCACCAATATGCAATGTTTGGAGAAAATTTATTTAATACGCACGAAAACAGACGGATTCGCAGTTATATGAACGAAATGAAACACTGATTTGATATTTTACAATGATTGTCACATTATGTGTACTGTTGATTGAATTAATTTGTTGTTATCAGTCTATGTGGTTTAAAAACTAATATGAACATTTTTAATAAGATAACTTTCTTAGATCTTACAGTTCGTGGATATGTCAGATTGTGGTTTGATTGGCCCTGTTTTTATTACATATGACTACTTGTAGGTTGAGTGTTAAATTATTGCCTCGTAGAAAAGGCAAGCAATACGAAAACTGGCACCCCTCGAATAAGAACTAATAAATGACAATATCTTTCTACTGAATGGCAGTAAGTTTCTACTGAATGGCAATAGCTTTCTTATGAATGCTTCTGTTTTGAAATCTGAAGCTTAGGAATAAATCTCTGACCAGGAAATTAAGGTATGACACGTTACTTTATCTTCTGAAGTCTTAATTAAATTTTGTACTAAATCAAACGTAAATAAACTCGCCTAAGCGACGAGAGTGAGAGACTGTCTGTGATCTCTATCCTTGAGTTATGAAATTGAAGACTGTAGCCTTTATAATAAGTGAATTGAAGTCATACATCTTATTTCTCACCATTCCTATGAAATCGTTGCCCGTCATCTCTCGTGCCATCCTGGAAGAAACTCATGCAATGATAGGCTTAAAACTTTGTGATGGAAAGAAGCGACATCAACAAATGCTAATAATAAGTGCAAATTTAAAAGACACAGTTTTGTGAATTAAATTCCAAATAAACCTAAATGTCCTGTCACAGTCCAAGAGTATAGAATGTTCCGAATGAATTACATTAGTCTTGGATGTCCTTATGTACCAATAGACTTGAATGTCTTGACATACCTGTGATGTAATCCAGAATATCTTTAAACTTTGAACGGAGTTTTAAAAAAGTCCTCAAACAATGTTTTAATCCAATCGATGAACACTCTGTAATTCCAATTGTTAAATAAATAATTCTTCTAGAATCATACCCGAACACATCTGTTAATTTTGATCGAACATGATTCCAAACGATAAACCTAAAACAGAATAAATTCTCTTTTACAAAGTACCCTTATATATACCAATTTCACCTGATCTAAGATGCAGTAGCATCTGATGAAAAACTAATCATTTCCAGTTGAAAATACCATCAAATTGGAACCCGGTGTAAGCCTTGATAATTTATGTATACAACTTGTTTGCTGCTTACAAGATTGAAAAGAAGTCAGGTAGTGAAAACCCTCAACCTTCATTCACGGACAAAAGTCACACACACACAGATATATATATATATATATATATATATATATATATATATATATATATATATATATATATATATATATATCCCTCGCTCTTAAGGCATTTTCTTTTCAACATTCTTTTTTATATGACAGACATGCATACCGTATATACTCGTTTATAAGTAGATAATGCACCGGGAAATGATGATCTATTTTGTTCTACTGATTACTCCTATGAATCTGCATAGACCCAGAATTGCCGGCGTATCAAGAACAGCAGATCTCGGTTTGTGCAGATTGGGGTTGGACTCGACTTATAAGTAAGTATATACGTTATATATCATCACTGTATCATCTACCATATAGTTATGCTTTCCTTGTTTGAGATATGTCACTCTTATCTACCGCGAATCCTTTCATCCAAAGCTTGTGTATTAGTTAAGGCTCTTTCTATTTGCATAATGGATCCCTTCAAACCACAAAATCATATTCATTAAGGATGATGGTACGTATTCAAAACCATAGAAAACATAACCACTATAAATACTCTTTTATTAAGGCATGCATCAATTGCCTTGATATGTTTTCAATTTTCCAAAAGCATTTAATGGCCTTCACATATCCGCTATGAAGTTGATCAAAGGCTGCGTCATGGACCTGGAGGAATTCTTAAATCATTCTAAAACATCGATTAACTGGATTAAGCTTAATCCAGTTTGGATTAGTTGATCGTGCAGAGGCCAGTAATATCAGACAGTGACGAGAAACTGCCATAAATGGGAGCCTAATTAAATTTATCAACCGGTATAACTGCGTTTGAGTATTCGTCTAAACCCTATGGATTCGGTTAGCCTATTGGACATATTAACGAAGATTCAATGCCGCATCAAGAGATATGATAAACGATGCAAATGCATTTTCTCGTAAAGAAGCATCAAAAGATTCAGATTCAAGTTATCGGCCACAACGGCCTCACCTTCTTTACATAGGTCCAAAAGCCCATAAGATAATTTGTTTATCACCCGTGCTAAAAGTTATGTATGATTTGTAATCGCTATAGATGTCAGACCGAATCACTTGGGAGTTGGGAGTTTCTGTTATGATCTCTGCAGTCAATACTAACGCTGCAGGTTGGATACTTTTTAAAAATGAATGAGGTATAATTTCTTTAGCTGGCTCCTTACTTGACCATTTCACCAAGAAACGTAGCTGCATATCAAGGTAGTCGATCCACGGGTTGAATATTGTTATTTTCGACATACACGCTACAACGGGCTTGAAACCCTTTTCCGGTAGGGGAAAACATTTGGTTTACTCGGGTCTAATCCTTCTTGCTTTACATAACATAGCTGTATTCAAACAAAAATAGCATGAAGACGGATTTTCGTCGCTATCAATGACAAAGGTCTAAAAGGATAAAAACTGAGTCAATCACCTGCTGGAATGAGTCAGATAGCGGTATTTGATTGGTTGAATGCCATGGATGATGTCATGTCGAAATTATCAATTGTTCCACATGCCTTGGTAGATATACAGCATCTATCTGTTATATCTTCCAACTGTTAGCTTAACCCTCTTTAAATTTCTCTCTCTCTCTCTCTCTCTCTCTCTCTCTCTCTCTCTCTCTCTCTCTCTCTCTCTCTTGCAGTTTGTTTAGGACGTATGCATGGGCATTGGCCCCTTCCTTCTACAAAATACTGACTATAAATCATGGTGAAATCGTAAAATGCGACGTGGAAATCCACCCTCACTAATTTGCACCGCTTTATCCAAATGTTTCGTCTCTCCTTCTCGATGTCAACTTGTGCAATATATAATTCGGTCCATTCATCTACCTATTACTGTGATTGGAACAAATATGACAATATATTTCTTTTCTTGGTATTGTAAAAGTCTAACATATAAAATCTTGCACTATAAGTACATGCCTGAAGTTCGTTTCACGGCTCCTCCAACGTAAAAGAGTGCTATGATAGATAAATCGCGGTTGTAAATCAAATTTTAACAGTTGCTCTCAGACTATTTGTAGAGTTGCTGCATATTCGAAAGCTCTTTCTTAATCCAAGTCTAAAAAAATACATTTTCTTTACACAAGTTGCGTCGAAAAGAACATATGAAAAATCTTATTTTTTGATTTCATTTTGAATTCATTGAAGCAAGATAAATATACTTTCTTAAAATGAAGGCCAACGTGATTTTACAGTCTTAATGATTGTGAAGCCATATCTGTCTAATTTGGCGATTTAAACTATGACTATCTACTGTAGAATAGAATGAATTGTTGAATATATCTAGTGTATGGCTATGTATGGAAAACCAACTTCCCTAGACGAAATAAAATGGGCTTCAAAAAGGGGAAAGGTCCTATAAAATACTGATGTGAAGTTTTTATACCTTATAATTTGCTTGATTTCTTAAAACGTCACACTTAACAACTGACGTTGTGAAATAGTTACGGGCTATTCTTAAACAATGAAAATCCATTCCAGTTTGATACCCAGACTATTGGTATTTTTATGTAATTAGAATTTTGTTTAATTTTTGTTTAGTTCACATGACTGCAATTTTAACAGGTGGACCTTTGCTGTTTTTGTTTGGTTTATGAATGTATATAAATCTTTACAGATAAAATCTGAACATCGTTTGCATTTAATACCAGTCAGAAGAATGGAGCTATTTGAAACGATTGGTAAACGCCATTTCACGGCAATCGAAATAAGAAGCTAAATACATACATAATACCTTACCCATATCTGTATGTACTTCAAAAAAGGATGTAGAGTAGTGCTTAGAGCAAATTCGACAGGGATTTCTTTATGATAAGAAACAAATAGCCCACATACATGTAGTTTTGTAGTTAAAATTAGAAAATAACTTACGCAAGACCACAACTATAAACATAAGCAGCCACGTTTACTTACTTTGCAAACAATTTTCATGTGAAAAACTGTAATTCTAGCTCGATATCACGGGATTCAAACCAGTTCATATATTTGCCTTGATTAGTATATATCAATGCTTACGAATCAGCATCAATAATGTCACAGATTGTTTAGTGTATGTGTATAGGTTCTTTATCAAAATTTGCATTCCGTCGTGCCCAGTGTTCTAAAATAAAGCATGAGAACACAAATTTGCTAAATATGGATGTGTGGAAAATATTTTGTTAATTGACCGTTTTAGATGGGCAGGCAGGTACTACAGAAACAGCTGATGGATACAATTTGATTTGTATAATTATTTCAGATATGATTGTCGTTTTATTCAATTAGGACGTAGTTATTGTTTAACTTTTGATGCTTTGTTCATCAGGTGTTAATTACCTTATTTGTTGCAGTCTTATGAATGATTCAGATGATGATTAACTGACATCTTTAAATGACTAGGTTGTCGTACATGGAATTGTTTTAGGGAACAAATAGAAACAGTAAAGCTCCATTTTGATTTAGAAAAAAATTGTGTGATGGAAGGTCATGAGTTTAGTGTTCGCGACCCGAAATGTATCAAAAACTCAGTTTGTTTAAAATCAGCCTGACCATTTCTGTCTGAAGGTGTCTGAAAGAAACACTTTCATCGAAAATTACACGGTTAATACGAACACGGTTATAACGAATTCAAGGTTTATATGAAGTGCGTTTGTATAGCAGCCAAAACGGTATTTATGCATTACTCTTGTGGAAATAACCAATTGCGGATTTAGCTAAGTATTTCTGAGGGTCCTAAGAAGGTAATTATAAGCTTGTTTTACTGTAATAACCACGTAATTCAGACGATAATGCGTGGTCTATTAGCTCGCGAACAGGCCATGTAGACGACATCAATAAAGGCAAAATGTTACAATAGTTTCTTGCTTTATTGTATGCAGGGTTTTCCATGAGGTATTGACTTTGCGGTACAGAATCATCGTCATTGTCGTCGTCGTCATCCTAACCGTCGTCCTCGTCACCATCATCATCTCCAACAACAGCAGCAGCAGCAATGAAACAACAACATCACCATCATACCAACGTTTCACAAAAGAATACTGATTACCAAATATATTCAGGAAGCATAAGCCTTCGCAAAATGTAAAGAAAACATATTTTTGTTGGATACAAAAACTACTGAAACAAGTAAGACAAAGATCCTAAAAATACTATATAAAGAATTAATCATAGAACTTGCAAATTTGTATTCTCAGTTACAGGTCTGATAAGGCATTAATTAATGTATGTTTACTTTATTGGATTACGCAAGATATAAATTTGAAGAATGCTTTGAATTGGTTGTTCCATTCCAGAATTAATAGGCAAGGAATGGTTTCCTCCCTGTGACGACCGCTCCCGATTCTCTTTGAGGGAAGAAAGGCTAGATGGCGATCAAGTACGTGACAAGAGTCTGCACTGCGTACAACTGGAAATGTTAATGGTACGATGCTATTTAAATTATTAATCATCATAATCAGCTAAAGTAAACATAACTTAAAAAGAAAGTTAAAAATAAGCATATCGTCTGCATGAAAAGGACTATGCAGATATTTTTCAGAAAGCCTGTTTTATAGTGGCATTTTATTTACTCTCTATAATCGATTTTTTTAAAAAAAATATATATATATCATTCTAATTGTCGAATCATGTAGAATTTGTTTAACATGGTATAAAACATATCCATTTAAAGTTCCGAGTGTTCCTTTTGTTTGGAGGTAGAGGTGAAACCTGTTACTGAACATCGTTAATTCTAATGCTCATTTCTCTGACACATTATCCAATGACAGAGAGGTATGTGTCCTTGTAACTTTCAATCTCTTTTGTGTGTGGTCAGTGATTGTGTACGGGCCTGTCTCGGTTTGTAATTGATATTTCACTATACAACCAATTATATGTAGGCCAAGATTAATCTCCACTATATATATATATATATATATATATATATATATATATATATATATATATATATATATATATATATATATATATATATATATAATTTTGTCCAATTGGCCTAAATAATAACTTATGCATAGCAAATGTTGGATAATGTAATAAGAAAATGCTTTACAGTATCATCGGCAACGTTGATCATGATATCCAAGAACTACCTAAAGATACAAATTATGTCTATAAAATACGTTATTTTAATTGATTATAAATCAGTCAGTTTACTCAAGGGATGTCATTGTATACGGTATTCTACATCGAAAGATTGATATACTTATTAGCCCTAAGATATATTTCACTTCCATCCCGTTTCATTTACAGCTGGTTTCATTCAGCTGGTAAGCTTCTGGCTATAAATTATTTGAGTGACATTTGCAGAATATGTATATAATAATAATAATAATAATAATAATAATAATAATAATAATAAAAATGAAGAAGAAGAAGAAGAAGAATACACAAGTTTCCTTTTTGTATTTGAACATAAAGATATGTATTTTTCGTTGCCTTTCTTGTCAGCATATATATTGCCAGCCATAAATATTCATCGACATCAGTTTGGCTATTAAAGATGCAAGCAATAGTTTTCCAGACTACTATTTCGGCTTGAAGTATTATATATGTTGAACAATCCTCAGCTTTTGAAAATTATGTTTTAGTTTTATTCCTTTTGGGAAAAATCATATCTTGCTGGCTATATGTAAATACCAGTCATGTACAAGAATCCATGAACATGACTTTTGTCAATCGACACAGAAGAATTTTAATTTCTTCACAG
Source organism: Megalonaias nervosa (assembly GCA_016617855.1). Taxonomy (NCBI): domain Eukaryota; kingdom Metazoa; phylum Mollusca; class Bivalvia; order Unionida; family Unionidae; genus Megalonaias; species Megalonaias nervosa. The sequence goes on from JAECUM010032482.1 coordinate 14,907, forward strand.
AGGATTGGTTTAGCGTTTTACGGCATATAAACACGAATAGGTTGTCATTTGGAGAAAAGTACATTGCTTAAGGATTCACCGCGGTAGTCAACCAACGCAATGAGCATTTGACACAATGGTCATTTGTAAAGTGATCTGGGTTTCCATGACAACACGCCTGTCCATGATCATTCAGAATTATATGTTCATTTGCTTAATCTCATGAACGGTTTTTATATAGTTCGTACCGTATATTTCGAATGATTGCATCACAAGATGTTTTAAATTTAATAAATCAACTCTGCCGCAGCAGAATGGGATAAATATTCATGCAATTACAAATGATTATTTAACAATGCAAAGTCAAGCATTGATTACGTGTAATTTGATCACAGAAGTAATAACATTCCATCAAATTTGATCTCCTGCCAGCAAGTTAGACGTATATGGCCCTCGTTTTATCCAGCAAACATAATTGCTGTGAAAACATGCATCATACAGTACACGAAATCATTATTTTAAGAGTGAACTGAAAAAGGCAATATAACTGTATTTATAACTATAGGTATGGCCTTTTGCTAAAAAAACCCACATGCATGAAGATAAATAATCTCGGACAAGACGAGGTTTACGTTAAGTGTGAAGTGATTGAAAAAGATGACAAACACCCTTTATGATTTATAATATTGGGTAATGTCACTTTAATGGTCACCGAATGAATAAATGAAACTAACATGATGAAAGTAATAGAACAAATTTAACAAAACCTTCAAAATATTTTAGAAATGTCTCAGACAAAGTGCTAAATATGCCTACTAAAGTTATCCATCACCCTTCGAAATTTCTAAAACAAAATAAAGCACATCTTTGGATACTAAGGGCATCTATACAGGGACATTTCAGTATATTACATTATTACATAAAGAACAATTTGTTTGAGGTTAAATTTAAAGAACATGTCTAAAACGGATAATGAAAAGACAAACCAAATATCTTTTCTGTAGACGATATTTTATATATGGAAGTATCTATCATTAAATATGGGGCTCAACCCCTTTCCAAAGTGCTCTCTTTGAAGAGGTATCCATTAGATGGAGATGTCCATTAGGTCAGTTTTCCCTGTACTTTTATTTTAGAGGGCAACCACATAAATATAGTATCTTTGATTCATAGAACTTGTAGGTTTTTAAGTTTTGACAATTACTTTGATTGATGAGAAAATAAAAAGACGCGTATTCAGATGAAATTAATGATTCTGATTACATGAGGTGAAAAAGGATGGAAATTGGAGGGAAGAGCATATTATACAGACAAGCGTTTAAACAGATGGCTTCTCATGTTATCCTACATCTTTTTTTGAAATATTCAATGTGATTCACAATCAGTTATCACAGTTTTGTTCGTTTACAATGGAGGCATTTGTAAATTGAAATTGATTACAGTTGAGGCATTAAATCAAAAATTCCGACTCGGGATAATAAGTTCCTTTGGTTCGCCTATGTTAATCATTCTTTGGAAATTGTACCTGATGGATGTTTCTCAATGAATTCCCTTGACGCCATGACTCACGGCAAGAAATTCCAAAGACAGCGTTTGTAGTCCGTAGAGAAACTCTTTCTTTGTTCTGAGAACAAATGATCATTATGGCATTAGTTTCATTACTACTTTGGTACGAGGATAATGATACATATTTTGGGTCAGTCAAGCAAAGTGCTAACTTTAAGTCTGAGAAGTATCTTTCATCAATTTTTCTATTTTGAAGTCTTCGGAGCATGCATGTACATACACACTGATTTTAAACCTCTGACACAATGTAAAACGTAAATAGGCTAGGATATTTTTGAATAGATCTATTTGTTAAATAGCTGTACACATTGTAATCTACTAGCTTTGAATCAACATACTATTTTGTGATATTAAATTCAAATATTTCTAACTCATTACTCGGTCATTTTGAAAGGAATGGAAATGACCATAATGAGTGTGCAAATAGATGTTTTATTTCTGAAATTAATTACCATGTTCTAACTTTGTTTCAAGTGACCGTCACATCAATGGGTCCCAAGTTTTGATTATTAACCGCAGCTTTGGTTGTTAATCCTCTGCTTCAAAACTTTGAAGTCTTGTTGATTTAATGGTGAACCGCGTAGGGCACACCAAGTGTGGTAAATAAGTTTTAGAATATGTGGAATGCTTTGAACTTTGCCATTTTTAAAAAATTTTTCATGTGACTCTCGCTGTCCTCTAGACTTTAAATTCCACCGCACTCGTACCACTTCAAGGTCCAGTTGGAAGTATTATTGTAAGCGGTTCCATGAAGAAAAAAAAAAAAAAAACCTAGCTTGTTCCACGACAAATTTATATTGATGAATATGTACAAGACTACAATCCTAGAGTGTAGCTGGGATGTGTGCAGCTTTGTCCCGTTGAAACATTCTTTACTTTTCTCACATTTGAATGTTAATATGTACGTCTTTGCATATATGCCTGTGGCTGTAACAATTCAAGCCACAGTTGTTCTAAGGACATAAGTCTAGTTATTTCAGCTTTCAGTATTATACTTTCAGTTTGAATATTCATAAGGTCTTTACTTAATTACACTTTCCCCCTGACAGATTGTTTATATAAACGAGAAAATTATATATGATATTTGTTGCTTGCTTGCCATGTCATCTGATATTCTGAAACCGTGATTTGAATATCTCGACTGAATTCCATTAAATAACTGATTCAAGTGGGTAATAATTAAGCCGCTCTATATCGGCTACAATATTTCCAATAAGTCGGATCCTCTTGAGGAGAAAGTACTGATGGCGAAATCTATACAGATATTTGCATTAGAATTAAATAATCTATTTTCCCGTTAGATACAGTTTGGACTTGCTCCAGCACTGGAACGATAGCCTCATTTTGCTATTGATGTAAATGCACTGCTGATCCAATGGTTTTACTTTATCAGGCTGTATTCTTTCAATACAACCTTAAAAACAATTATTGTGTCATGAGTTACACAATTGCATCCTGAGATTTGATATCTAAGGCTTTGCTCAGAAGGATATACTTACCATTTTAAGGTCCACTTTAGTGCATGTGTGTATATCTCCTATATCTTTCGAGGTACGTAGTGCAGAGTCTTAATATGGATCATAAGAATGTACAAAAAGTAATTATTTAAAAACGAAGCAATTAGTATATCACAGAAAATGAACAACATTCTTCGTATAAAAGTTTATCATGTAGCCCAACAAGATGAACGAGTGATTGTGTGTCATACCATGCAAGATTGCAATATTACATACATATGGTTACATCACCTTGGGCCCATAGTCTGATTTTGTATTACCATCGTCTGCATCTGGTCCCATATTAAATTGTGCCTTTTTCAGACATTAAAAATAAGAATAAGTACACCTGAAACGTTCAACGACAAAAAGAGATTATATATGTCAATTTGAAGCCATGCAAATTAACCATTTGAAGTCCATTGCGACTGGTCATAACGTTCTTTAAAATCAACGGGACATTTCATTGTCTTCAACAATTTCGTGATTGAGTTTGGTGAATCACCAGCTATAGCATATTTGAAACTGTTTAATGAGGAACAGTATCTCCCTTGAAAATCATCATGACTCACACTGAAACGAAATGTACAATGTTTTTTTGTGTGTAACTTATAACGTAGCGCTAGGTTCAATCAATCGTCTATCCTCTGTTGTTGTTATTCACCATCAGGTTGAGGAATTATATGGAAAACTAATCATTGTTTAAAACAAAATACACGCGTTTATTAGTGTTGGCATGGACAAATGTTAGATAAAGCTTCTAACAAATCTATAGAAGTTTAAACATCAGGTTACATAGAAACAGCCTGTTATGTAATGCGCATCATGAAAAAGGACCCTGCCATAATGCATGTGTATATGCAAGAGCAAACGCTTAACTTTGAAACAACTAATTGTCATCAGCTGACTGTGAAGAAATTGACTGTTTATGCATTGTAATATTAACTAGAACTTGCTGTGCTCTAAAAGATACATTACGTAGAATAGGTTCGTGTTAAGTATGAAAAACATAAATCAGAAATGAATTTTAAAACTATTAAGACTTTTGTTTATTTAGATCATTCATAGTATTTTAACATCAGTCTGATTTGGAGACGTTTACCATAAGGCTCAAAGTACTGATTTGATGTCCCATGTCTGCGGGGATACCTTGATAATTAAAACTGAAGAGGTTCCTTTCTTGATAAATCCACTCACAACTATATTAGCATTATTGCTTAATACTACAGACAAAAGGATAGGCGTTGGTGGAGATCATGACATTCGTGCCTTAAAAAGCTTCTTAAAAGTAATTTATGTTTAATTATAGCCATTACCTTATGTTAACGCTTATTACGTTGTCCTCTAAACCTTATATGCTATAGCAATATAACCCTCCTTGTATTTTGAAAAGCAGCAACAGGGGGTTCATATGAATGACATTCAAAACAATCTGCCTTCAGTCCAGCGGCTTTCGAAACCGCAGCATTTCTTGTGCTTACCCATTCCGATGCATAAATCAACTTGTATGTTGGTTTTCCAATCGTGCTGTACTTAATTCAAAACAAGTGAACCTCATTCGCGCCTGCTGTGCGCAATCCACCCACATCACAAGCCAATTGTGTCGTGCTTTGAGCGATGTTGAAAGGATTTATCGAATAAATAGGCGCTATGTTATTGGATCGATTATCTGAATTACAAGCTAATAAAAAAGCATTCATTATTTCCTCTTCATATGGGTCCACACGAAATTCAGCTAAAAAGCAAAAACATTTCATGCTGTCTTTAATGTGAATTCGTTCAATACGTTTTACATCAAATCGAATATATTTGCACTGGTTCGCACTATTCTTGGTATATAAACAAGAATAAGTTTTCAGTTATATCCAAATCCAAACTGAGTACCTTGAATATGACCTTAGATTTAAGAATAGAATGAAAAAAAAAATGTTTAAGAGCTTACACATAAACTTTCCCGCAGAAATTCGACGCGGCAGTGCATATTTGAAGAAAGATCAACATTTTACCCTTCGTGTCTCCATGATGAAAACGTTTTAATAAGACAACGTTTATGGTACTCTAAATAGGGACTTATATATCCAAAATTTGAAACGTTTTCATGAAGCTTTAGAGCGCAATCTTTATGGACAAAATATATTAACAACAGTTGGGGTTTGTCTTGTATATATATATATATATATATATATATATATATATATATATATATATATATATATATATATATATATATATATATATATATAACTTTTACAATACAATCATTAAATTAGAATATTATACACGCATTAACACTATGTATATGCATAGCTGTACCAGAATGACATGAACATCATTTTTATTATGTCATGTTCGTGAAATAACTTGACTCTTTGATGACAGTCAGCTGATAGAATGTAGAATGCATCATAATGCAAATAAAGGCATTGAAGCAATTGTATGAATTTAACATTTCCACTAGAAGGTCTTATTTGAGGAACTTTCTGGACAGTTTACTGCTTTTTATGTCTGTCATTTTGGCGCTTTATCTGTAGACGTACACGACTAGGGAAATATTAAAGGCTATCTGACCTCCAAAGGCAGCAGCAGAGTGTCTATGCATAGCAGGCAGTAATATGACTTGAGGTGGTTGCTTTTGAAACGACAGCATGGGCTGTGTTTATCTATTCCGATACAATAATACAACTGTATGACGGTTTTGCAGTAGTCTTGTACTAAAGCTCAAAATAAGTGAACCTCGTCTTTGTTTGCTGCTCGCTAGCTACATAGACGAATCTTGTCATGCTTTGGGAGCTATGCCGAGGATTGATGGAATAAATAGACAAGATATGATGGGATCAATGGTTCGAAAAAGAAGATATTATGAAATATTCAATATTCGTTTTGCTTATTGCTTCCATACGGGCCGGCATGAATAACAATAACTTCTGATCAGAGTTTGTCTCGCAAGTGATTTCAATGAACAACTTTTCAGCAATTCTACATTACTTTTGCGCCAGTTGAAAGGCTCTGTGATATGAAAAATAACACTAGTTTATAACAGCATTCAGCAAAAATCTTAGTAAGGGAGATGCATATTATGTGATATTAGAATGAAAGAGAGGTTAATAAGCCTCTAATATTTACCCCCAAAACAAGTTTTTCTGGATACTATGGAACTGAGAAGAAACTGCTCTGTGTCCTTTTTTCTATTTAATTTATAACAAAGCTTAGTATTACCCCTTGGCACCCAATAAATACATTACAGTGATGTATATGGTTTTATGTTTCCTTTTAATTAATCAAAGAGCAATCATTATGAACAGTTGACACTGTGAAAGCAGTAACTAAATGAGTATTTCAATGGTATTTTATCTTAATACATCAATCACTAATTTATATCTGCTGTAAAGGTGGGATCGTATAGTCACAGATGTCAGAGAAACGTTATTTGTATATTCTAGTTTTACAGTTTGGTGAATGTCAGAGAAAACATTACTCCTATGTTCAAGCAGTAATTTGAACATCAGAATGCGTTGAAGCAGACGTCAAGTACGGTAAATAAATATTAGCCAAGCAAATACAAATGCATAACCTCTTTAACAACCCATTATTTAGAAAATACTACAAACCAAACCAAATGTAGGTAACAGTTCATAAAAGCTTAGTTTGAGCTTTCTTTTTATTATTTGAAAATTGTTTTATCAGTTAGTATTTTTAAAACAACAAATACATTAAATGATGTATCGAAGAACTCAAATAGTTTTAATTGATTGAATAACTAATACCACCTTTTAATACTTTTCAGTACATAGCATTATCCGATCGGAAAAGAACTAAGACATTAGATTATTGCTCTGTAAAGTATAAAACAACTCTCATTGAAATATTCAACAGTATTTGGCAATAAATTTGCAACTTTCTGAACTTCATTGACTTAACTGTGTGCATTTGTCCTTTTTGTAGGATGCTTGTTTATATATATATATATATATATATATATATATATATATATATATATATATATATATATATATATATATATATATATATATATATATATATATATATATATATATATATATAAGAAGATTGTGTTCCGGCTGAAATTTAAAATGTTTGATATAAGAGTTCAGATGCAATTTGCTTTCAGATCTGCTTTTTCTATCGGCTACTTTTAGATGTAATTGCGGATTCACCCGTGTTTGTCGTCTACGGTCGTTTAGTGAGAACAAAATCGCATTGTTCATTCTGTGTCCATAACAATTGTCAGCTTCTGTTAATAATGCTTTTCCTTTTCAGATTGAAGAGACGTATAGTCAATTACATAATAGGCTTGCTTTGGAGTACTGCCGTATAGTGTTAAACTTCATAGAACTCACTGGGAACTCACTGGGACATGTATAGTTTGGACACACACGGTTGTCATGGAGCTTAATTCATTAGTGCTAAAATAGAAACAAGGAATTAAATACGATAAATTGTACAAAAATTCTATACGATCAAAAGCAATGCTAGCTCGCAACGTTCATATTTTATACAGATAGCAACAATGCCAGTAATTGAGCTGATTACATGTACTATATTGTGTGCATCCACGATGACTCTAAACAAGACAAAAGCCATCCATATTGGCCTGTATATATATATATATATATATATAT